>JBAIAC010000403.1:0-154564 GCA_037349315.1 Chelydra serpentina
GGGCCCCAGACCCCCCCAGAGCCCAGACCCCCAGCCAGGGGCCCCAGAGCCCAGACCCCCCTAGAGCCCAGACCCCCAGCCAGGGGCCCCAGCCCCCCCCCAGATCCCAGACCCCCAGCCAGGGGCCGCACCCCCCCCCCCCAGAGCCCAGACCCAGCCAGGGGCCCCAGACCCGCCCCAGAGCCCAGACCCCGAGCCAGGGGCCCCAGACCTCCCACAGCCCAGACCCCCAGCCAGGGGCCCCAGACCCCGCCCCCCCAGAGCCCAGACTGGGCCCCAGACGCCCCCTGAGCCCAGACTCCCAACCAGGGGCCCCAGACCCCCCCAGAGCCCAGCCCCCGGCCAGGGGCCCCAGACCCCCAGCCAGGGGCCCCAGACCCGCCCACAGCCCAGCCCCCCAGCCAGGGACCCCAGACCCCCCCAGAGCCCAGCCAGGGGCCCCAGCCCCCCCCCAGAGCCCAGCCCCCAGCCAGGGGCCCCAGACCCGCCCAGAGTCCAGACCCCTAGCCAGGGGCGCCAGACCCCCCCAGAGCCCAGCCAGGGGCCCCAAACCCCCCAGAGCCCAGCCCCCAGCCAGGGGCCCCAGACCCGCCCAGAGCCCAGCCCCCAGCCAGGGGCCCCAGACCCCCCCAGGGCCTAGACCCCCAGCCAGGGGCCCCAGATCCCCCCTCAGAGCCCAGACCCCCAGCCAGGGGCCCCAGACCCCCCCCAGGGCCCAGACCTCCAGCCAGGGGCCCCAGACCCCTCCCCCAGAGTCCAGACCCAGCCAGGGGCCCCAGACCCACCCAGAGCCCAGACCCCCAGCCAGGGACCCCAGACCCGCCCCAGATCCCAGACCCCGAGCCAGGGGCCCCAGACCTCCCCAGAGCCCAGACCCCCAGCCAGGGGCCCCAGACCCCCCCCCCCAGAGCCCAGACTGGGCCCCAGACGCCCCCAGAGCCCAGACCCCGAGCCCCATACGCCCGCCAGACCCCCAGTCAGGGGCCCCAGCCCCAGCCCCCCGCCAGACCCCCAGCCAGGGGCCCCAGACACCCCCAGAGCCCAGCCCCCAGCCAGGGGCCCCATACCCCCCAGAACCCAACCCCTGGCCAGGGGCCCCAGACACCCCCAGAGCCCAGCCCCCAGCCAGGTGCCCAGACCCCCAGCTAGGGGTCCCAGACCCCCCCAGAGCGCAGCCCCAGCCAGAGGCCCCAGACCCCCCCCAGAGCCCAGCCCCCAGCCAGGGGCCCCAGACCCCCCCCAGAGCCCAGACCCCCAGCCAGGGGCCCCAGGCCCCCCCCGAGCCGAGACCCCCAGCCAGGGGCCCCAGACCCCCCCAGAGCCCCAGCCCCCAGCCAGGGGCCCCAGACGCCCAGCCAGGGGCCCCGGACCCCCCCCAGAGCCCAGACCCCCAGCCAGGGGCCCCAGACCCCAGTCAGGGGCCCCAGACCCCCCCAGAGCCCAGCTCCCAGCCAGGGGCCCCAGACCACCCCAGAGCCCAGACCCCAGCCAGGGGCCCCAAACCCCCCCAGCTCCCAGCCAGGGGCCCCAGACCCCCCCAGGGCCCAGACCCCAGCCTGGGCCCCAGACTCCCCCAGAGGCCAGACCCCCAGCCAGGGGCCCCAGCCAGCGGCCCCAGAAACCCCCCCCCCCCAGAGCCGAGACCAAGCCAGGGGCCCCAGTCCCCCACCCAGAGCCCAGACCCCCAGCCAGGGGCCCCAGACCCCCCCAGAGCCCAGACCCCCCCAGAGCCCAGCCCCCAGCAAGGGGCCCCAAACCCCCCCAGAGCCCAGCCCCCAGACAGGGGTCCCAGCCCCCCCCCCCAGAGCCCAGCCCCCAGCCAGGGACCCGAGACCCCCCCCCAGAGCCCAGCCCCCAGCCAGGAGCCCCAGCCAGGGGCCCCAGACCCCCCCCAGAGCCCAGGTCCCCAGCCAGGGGCCCCAGACACCCAGCCAGGGGCCCCAGACCCCCCCAGAGCCCAGCCCCAAGCCAGGGGCCCCAGACCCCCAGCGAGGGGCCCCAGACCCCCCCAGTGCCCAGCCCCTACCCAGGGGCACCAGACACCCCCAGAGCCCAGCCCCAATCCAGGGGCCCCATCCCCCAGCCAAGGGGCCCCAGACCCCCCCAGAGCCCAGCCCCCAGCCAGGGACCCCAGACCCCCCAGACCCCAGCCCCACCCAGAGCCCAGACCCCGAGCCAGGGGCCCCAGACCCCCCCCCGAGCCCAGACCCCCAGCCAGGGGCCCCAGACCCCCCCAGAGCCCAGCCCCCAGCCAGGTGCCCCAGACCCCCCCAGAGCCCAGCCCCCAGCCAGGGGCCCCAGACGCCCAGCCAGGGTCCCCGGACCCCCCCCCCAGAGCCCAGACCCCCAGCCAGCGGCCCCAGACCCCATTCAGGGGCCCCAGACCCCCACAGAGCCCAGCTCCCAGCCAGGGGCCCCCAGACCCCCCCAGAGCCCAGACCCCAGCCAGGGGCCCCAGAGCCCAGCCCCCAGCCAGGGGCCCCAGACCCCCCCAGAGCCCAGACCCCCCAAGCCAGGGGCCCCAGAACCCCCCAGGGCCCAGACCCCCAGCCAGGGGCCCCAGACCCCCCCCAGAGCCCAGACTGGGCCCCAGACTCCCCCCAGAGCCCAGACTGGGCCCCAGACCCCCCCAGAGCCCAGCCCCCGGCCAGGGGCCTCAGACCCCCAGCCAGGGGCCCCAGACCCGCCCACAGCCCAGCCCCCAACCAGGGACCCCAGACCCCCCCAGAGCCCAGCCAGGGGCCCCAGCCCCCCCCAGAGCCCAGCCCCCAGCCAGGGGCACCAGACCCGCCCAGAGCCCGAGACCCTAGCCAGGGGCCCCAGACCCCCCCAGAGCCCAGCCAGGGGCCCCAGACCCCCCCAGAGCCCAGCCCCCAGCCAGGAGCCCCAGACCGGCCCAGAGCCCAGCCCGCAGCCAGGGGCCCCAGACCCGCCCAGAGCCCAGACCCCCAGCCAGGGGCCCCAGACCCCCCCAGAGCCCAGCCCGCAGCCAGGGGCCCCAGACCCGCCCAGAGCCCAGACCCCCAGCCAGGGGCCCTAGACCCCCCCAGAGCCCAGCCCCCAGCCAGGGGCCCCAGACGCCCAGCCAGGGGCCCCGGACCCCCCCCAGAGCCCAGACCCCCAGCCAGGGGCCCCAGACCCCAGTCAGGGGCCCCAGACCCCCCAGAGCCCAGTCTCCAGCCAGGGGCCCCAGACGCCCCCCGAGCCCAGACCCCCAGCCAGGTGCCCCATACCCCCCGAGAGCCCAGACCCCCAGCCAGGGGCCCCAGACCCGCCCAGAGCCCAGACCCCCAGCCAGGGGCTCCAGACCCGCCCAGAGCCCAGACCCCCAGCCAGGGGCCCCAGACCCCCCCAGAGCCCAGCCCCCAGCCAGGGGCCCCAGACGCCCAGCCAGGGGTCCCGGACCCCCCCCAGAGCCCAGACCCCCAGCCAGGGGACCCAGACCCCAGTCAGGGGCCCCAGACCCGCCCAGAGCCCAGACCCCCAGCCAGGGGCCCCAGACCCGCCCAGAGCCCCAGCCAGGGGCCCCAGACCCCCCAGAGCCCAGCCCCCAGCCAGGGGCCCCAGACGCCCAGCCAGGCACAGAGCGGGAGCGGGGCAGCGCCTGGGGGCGGGGCTCTGGCTCCATTGGGAGCCGGGGGCGGGGCAGCGCCTGGGGGCGGGGCTCTGGCACAGCCCGGGGGCGGGGCAGCGCCTGGGGGCGGGGCTCTGGCTCCATTGGGAGCCGGGGGCGGGGCTGAGCAGCGGCTCCCGGGGGGGTCCCGTGTTTGCCGGCAGCGCTGGAGCCGCCGGGGCGATCGCGGAGCTGCTGGGCTCAGCTGCAGCCGGGCTCGGCCCCGGCCCCGCCGGGACCCGGGTGGGGACAGAGCCTGGGGCCGGGGGATTCCCCTGTGTGGGGCCGGGGGCGGCGGGGGGACGAGCCGGAGCTGCGGAAGGACAGTGGGACACGTGAGGGGTGGAGCGTCCCCTGGGAGCCAGGAAAGTCCAGGGGGAGAAGAAAGTGTGTGTGTGTCAGTGTGTGTGTGTCCGTGTGTGTGTGTGTGTGTGTCCCGTGTGTGTGTGTTACTGTGTGTGTGTGTGTCTGACTGTGTGTGTGTTACTGTGTGTGTGTCAGTGTGTGTGTGTGAGTCGGTGTGTGTGTGTGTCATTGTGTATCTGTCAGTGTGTGTGTGTTACTGTGTGTGTGTGTGTCCGTGTGTGTGAGTCTGTGTGTGTGTGTCCGTGTGTGTGAGTCGGTGTGTGTGTGTCATTGTGTATCTGTCAGTGTGTGTGTCATTGTGTGTGTGTGTCAGTGTATGTGTGTGTGTTGCTATTTGCACCCTTGTGCCACGTCCCTCTCACACACTGATCACAATTCTCTCTCCGCTTCTTCCCCTTTGCTCTCCCCTCACCACATGTGGGTACAGAAATCCCACAATGACGGACTCTCCCGTCTCTTCTTTTGCCCCCATTTTCTCCATCAGTCTCCAACGGCCATTTCAATTCTCCCCAGATTTGGGATGTTTCCCCCCCCCCAGTTTATCTCCATCCCTTTGTCCTCGTTCGGGTGGGGAATTGCTGCCCCGAGTCACTCCCCAAAGAGGGTCGGGGTTGGGGGGGGCTGTTTGGGGAGCCCCGAGACGTGGCTGCCTCAGGGGTGGCGAGGGGCGTCTGTTCTCTGCCAGCAACAAGGCTTGGCAGGGGCCCAGGAGGGAACAGGGGGAGCCCGTGTCCCTATGGAGCCTGCCCAGCCCCTTTGCTTCTGCTCCTTTCTAGCGTTTCCTTCAGAGACTTTATTACTGGGGAGGCTGGAAAATGTCTCTGGGGCTGAGCCCGGCAGGAGGGGCCAGGTCCCCACTGTAGTAAAGAGATGACGCGTTTCCCCAGCATGGCAGAATGTCGGGTGTGTGTCTGCAGGGAAAGGGCCTGGGGGGCTCGTGACGTGAAATTAACTAAACCCTGTTCTGCAACCTCCACAACTTTCTTCCTCTCGCCCCGCCCCCAACGAACAAGCGACAGTGACACCGGGTGGCCACGTGGGGTAATGCACACAGCCCCTAGTTCTTATAGTATGGGAACAAGTAAATAACTTTTCCTTATTACTTCCTCCACACCACTCATAATTTTATATACCTCTATCATAACCCCTTAGTCTCCTATTTTCCAAGCTAAAAAGTGCTAGCCTCTTTAATCTCTCCTCATATGGGACCCATTCCAGACCCCTAATCATTTTAGTTGCCCTTCTCTGAACCTTTTCTAATGCCAGTATATCCTTTTTGAGATGAGACCACAATTGTATGCAGTATTCAAGACGTGGGCGCACTATGGATTTGTATAGGGGCAGTAAGATATTCTCCATCTTATACTCTATCCCATTTTAATGATTCCTAACATCCCGTTTGCTTTTTTGACTGCCGCTGCACACTGCATGGACATCTTTAGAGAACTATCCACGACGACTCCAAGATCTTTTTCCTGATTAGTTGTAGCTAAATTAGCCCCCATCATATTGTATGTATAGTTGGGGTTATTTTTTTCCAATGTGCATTACTTTACCTTTATCCACATTAAATGTCATTTGCCATTTTATTGCCCAATCATTTAGTTTTGTGAGATCTTTTTGTAGTTCTTCACAGTCTGTTTTGGTCTTAACTATCTTGAGCAGCTTAGTATCATCTGCAAACTTTGCCAACTCACTGTTTACCCCTTCTTCCAAATCATTTATGAATAGGTTGAATAGGATTGGTCCTAGGACTGACCCTTGGGGAACACCAGTAGTTACCCCTCTCCATTGTGAAAATTTACCATTTATTCCTACCCTTCGGTCTCTCATTGTACCATAAGGGGAGATGGTTGCTTCTGAAGGAAGGAGAAGATTAAATGCATCCGATGAGGATGGGATTCGAACCCATGCATGCAAAGCACAATGGATTAGCAGTCCATCACCTTAACCACTCGGCCACCTCATCTGAGTTGTTAAAAAAAGGACAGGAGCAGAAATCAAAGTCCAGCAGAGATAGGGACACCCAGGAGTTTTTAAATACTAAGTGTAAGCAGGGTCTGGATGAGCTCCCCCCTCACATCGAGTGATGAGCTGGGGAAAGACTTCAGGACCAGACCGTGTTTGCACAGACACCCCTACTTGGCCTGGGTATGCAGCATGATGGGGCCGCTTTGCCAAAGGAACCAGTTTTGGCTGGTGTTGGGTTACAAATCACTGTAGCATTGAGTGGAATGAAATGTTATTCTCCTTCCTGTCCGAGTGAAGGGCGGCAGAACATACCGAGTCCGTCCTGACGGCGGGGCGAGGTGGGTGAGAAATACCTTTTATTGCACTGCATAGAAGTGATTGAGGACGTCACCCTAATCCAGTGGTCCCCAAACATTTCATATTGTGCCCTCTTGTCCGTGTCTGCGGCCCCTCGGAAGCCGCGGTTGAGAACCGGGGCTGGGAGCAGGGCCATGGCTTCCTAGGGAGAGGGGAGCGGACAGGGGTAAGGGGAACGAGGCTGGGCAAGGAGCCAGGGGCCCAGGCTGAGGGTAGGGTTGGGGAAGAGCTGGGGCAGACGAGGGCTGAGTGAGGCTCCCTCTGTGACCTCAATGTGGGATCATAACCCCGACATGGGGGCCGAAGCTGGGAGGAAGGGTCCTGCTATCTAGAGCCTGAGGGCATGGGGCCACTGCCAGAGCACGTGTCCGACCGGTGACATCCCTGCACCACAGCCAGGGCCTGGGCCATGTGAGGGGGAGACTGTGAACGTCCCGTCTGTCCCAGAGACGCTGTTTGCAATATCCCTGAGCCACAGAACGAGGTGACGTGTTTCCCTTGAACCGTTCCCATTTTCCTTATGGTTTAAATCGATTGCTCTTTAATCCATTGGATTTGCTTGAAGCACATGCAACGATCCGTGGGTCAGGGAAGCATCCAGAGCAGAGAGACAACCCCAGAGTGGGGACACCCCAGCCCCTGTTCTAAGTGACCACAACACGATTGGGGGTCGAGCACCCCAGGGGTTCTGGGCCCAGCCTTGTCGGGGTCACGAGGACTCTGCCACACAGGAGAGTAGACAGAGAGTCCTCGAGGTCAGGCTGCCTCTGGGTGAGGGAGTGGGAGTGGGGACTCAGGGCCTTTCACTAGCCCATTCCACCGGGGTCGTGGATAAGCCAGGAAAGTTTGCTACACTAGCAGGACCAGAAGCCCCTTTACACTGGCACTCTGTCCTCATCGCTTCTCTCCCTCTCTCCCCTCGGGTCTCTCAGCACCTGGCCCCCCAGCGCTTCCTGCCAGCCCCAGACTGTGCTGTCTGGGCCTTCTCCTGTGGGTGTGAGCCTCTCTCCTGACTCCTAAGGACTCAGCAGGAGAAAGGGGCATGTCCAGGAAATGGCCAGGGCTTCTGGGAACCCGGGGGTGCTCTGGACACCACCAGGGATCATTTGGCTCCTGGCACACAAGGGAACATAAAAAGCTGAGTGCTCAGAAATGGGGCTTGAACCCCAGACTAGGAGCTTGATACTCTACTGACGAAACCAGTTTAGTTTAGTGAGCATAGCTACCCCCTCCCACCACAAGAGCATGCAGGTAAAAGAGAGCCCAAAAAAAGCCCCAGCAGCCCTTCCTCTTTTTCTCCATGGCCACAGCCCATCAGCAGGATTCCTCCTTCTCCTCCCTCCTGTGGCCCAGTGCGACTAAATCTCCGCACCTAGACAGCCGGTCCGGCCTCTGCCCCCCAATCGCCCATGTTTAAGCCTCACGACCAAATCCTGCCCCTGGCTCCATAGAACTGAGTCTCACATCTCGCTGGGAACTCGACTCCTTGTGCCCAGAGTGTCTCTGTCCCCTCCGTAGATGACCCGACAAACACAGTGTCCGTCTTTTCCAAAGAAGCCCTTGCAGAAACTTTCCCCATGTGACCGTGTGGCCTAATGGATCAGGTGTCTGACTTCGGATCAGAAGTTTGAGGGTTTGAGTCCCTTTGCGCTTGTGCAGTTTTCCCTTTGTGCTGAAAGTCCTGCTCCCTTCAGGGCTGGAGCCTCTTCTTGGCGGCTCAGGCCAATGCTCTGGGTTCAGCTAGAGCCCTGGGAAGGAGGTTGTCAGGGTTCACTCTGAACTCTAGTGTACAGATGTGGGGACATGCATGAAAGACCTCCCCTAAGCTTATTTTTACCAGTTTAGGAAAAAACGTCCCCAAGGCACGTTTTTGTCCTTGAACGGTACGCTGCCACCACCAAGTGATTTAAACAAACATTCAGGGTGGGTGTAATGAAGTGGGACTGTTCCTAATGTTTCCTCTGAATACTGAGTGGGTGCCTCAGTTTCCCTTATGGCCTCAGTTTTCCCTCTCCATTTCTTTAGTCTCTAGGTGGTGGAATAAGGGGTGTGATTGTTGCAAAGCCCTAGAGGGCCAGTGTGATGACACAGAATGGCCGACACCCTGTCTCCTGGCAACTGCTGGCCTGGGCCCCTCCCCTGCAAAGGTGCCGGCTGAAGGGGCTGGAGAACAAAGGGATCAGTGATCTCCTGGCCCGGGAAGGAGACAAGGCAGAGGTGGGGCTGGAGAGTTCGGAGCTGGCTGAGCACATGGAGGGAGGTCCTCATGGGCTCTGGCCTCCCCACCCCGCAAGATGGACCTGACCGAGGGGTCCTGTTCTCTGTACCTACAAGCTCTGGTTTAGACCCTGTTCCTGTCGTCTAATAAACCTCCTGTTTCACTGGCTGGGATAGAAGGGGCTGCGGGTCGGGAGTGAGGGGCACCGGCAGAGCAGTGACTGGGGAGCTCAGGGCTGGGATAGAAGGGGCTGCGGGTCGGGAGTGAGGGGCACCGGCAGAGCGGTGACTGGGGAGCTCTGGGCTGAGATAGAAGGGGCTGCGGGTCGGGAGTGAGGGGCACTGGCAGAGCGGTGACTGGGGAGCTCAGGGCTGGGATAGAAGGGGCTGCGGGTCGGGAGTGAGGGGCACCGGGTGACTCTTGGCCCCGTGCGGTCCATAGGGGAGGGTGCCCCTTTCAGTGAGACAGCCCTTCTCAGGGGTCCCCTCTCTCTCGGGGTCCAGTCTCTCCACCTCTCTGAGCCTTAGCACACCTGTCTCTCGCCGTGGGCCCCTCAGGGAGGCCATGCACTCTGGACCCCCTGGGCCTCCACCCCCGAAGGGGACGATGCAACCCTGTTCTCTAGACCAGGGTGACTCTCAGCCAGCGTAAAACAGGAGGGTTTATTGAGCGTTTGAACCGAGCAGGAAATTCTCAGGGCCCTTATGCCTGGCCCCCCTCAGCCCAGCACATCCAGCTCTCTCCTGCATCCATGGTGGCCTCTGCCTGCTCCCTCTCTCCATCCCTGATCCCCCCACTGCTGCCCCGCTGGGCTGTGGATATCACTGGCCCCAAGCACCACCTCTGTCCATTGTCTTCTCTGCAGATAAACAGGGTCTCCTCAGCCTCCTCTCCTCTCTCCCATCCTCTGTCCCCCTGTGGCTGGAACCGGCTGTTAGGTCATCGGGTTCCTCTCTTCACAGCCCCTTGTCCTCCCACTGGCCAGAACCGGCTGGCACTCCCGAGCTGGGCCTCTGGGTCACCAGGTCACCTGTCGCCGGGGGCTCCATTCTCCATGCCAGTGGCTGGGGTCCCCAGTTCCCCAGCCGGTACCCTCTGTAACAACAAACTCCCTCTCCCATCCCCTCGTTAAACCCGTGACACCCAGGGAAACTGAGTCCCACCCCCTCTGCATGCAACCCCTAGGAAACGAAGAAAACCCCCCATAGGAAACAAGGGAAACAGGAAACTCCCCCACTCCATCACATCGGGACACCAACACGTCTCGTAGGATCCTGATGTCGGCTGCTCCTTTGCGGATACTGAAAAGCCAGCTGCGGCCTTTCCCACGCTCCCCACATTTCAGTAAGGAACAGAGAGCAATACTTTGTAACGTCACATACCATGATAGTCCCTACAACCCAACAGGAGAGTCATGGTTAATGGACCAAGACGTTTTAAGCAATACCTCACAGTCATGCTTTGTACAAAGCAGATCAGAATCACAGTACCGCTGGGAATATGGGGGTCCCGGGTGCTACTTTGAGGTCCAGAGTGTCACTCTCTGCCAAAGCCTTTTTCCGCTAGCAGGGGCCTCTCTGTGCCCAGAGCTCCTAATAGCTGCATGTCTGCAGGCCGTGGAGAGCTCTGATTTGGCGTCTCTTTCTCAGCGAGCATCGGCTGTGGTTCTTGCCAGGCCTCTAGAGAGCGACCTTTCCGAAGAGCTGGCTGAAGAGCCTTTCTAGGAACCAGGAGCTCCTGGCTGGCCTGCCAGTTCTTCCTGGCTGAGCTGACTGGATCTGTCGGGCTCCCTTTCTGGGATCTCCTTCTTCTGCACAGAAAAGACCTTCCTGGGGAATCCTTTAAATGCTTGTTCAAGACAGAGAGACTAAGACAGAGCCTCCTTGTGGCTCAGTCTGGGAATGCGGGAAATGACACGTCTGGCGCTGATGAGAAGGTGACTGTTACTCAGAGTGGAGCCGAGGTTGCTGTGACCACAATGCAGCGTACGAACCACTGTACAATCACAGCGGCTAGCATGAAGAGAGTGCCGTTCTCACCTCGGCTGTGGCTTTCTGTGCACAGAGCTCGACGGCGGCAGGAAATGGTTTGGAATTTGGACATGTTGTCTGGGAGCATCAAGTAGATCGGTGGCCTGATTCTTCCACAGGCAGGTGCCATGGCTAAGCTGGCTAGCGCGCCTGTCTAGTAAACAGGAGATCCTGGGTTCAACTCCCGGTGGTGCCTTCGCGTGTCCCTTTTGTCTCCTCTGCTCATCGTTGCCAATGTCTTTGTAGGAAACGGAAGAGACCAGTGTCTGCAATCCAAGTAACGGCTTGTTAAGGAAAAGGCTTCTTTGCAGAGGAGCAATGGAAAGAATCAAATCACCAGCCTGGAGGTGCTGAAAGGCTATTGTGTTGCCTCGGCAGTAATTGCTGTGGCAGGAGAGCCTGTGTCTTTTTTTGGGTTAATTAAAATATCGGCTCCAGTCGAAAATCCCGTTCTACAAAGCGAAATGAAATCACAGACAGAAATGCCATTGGAAATACACAAAAAGGAATAATGCAGTCGCGAGTAATACACACTTTCCGGGCCAATCCTGTGTACTGAGTACCTGTTAAGAGCCCTGTGTGCTTATGAGAAACCTGTAAACGTTAGAAGGCCCAGCTCAATAACCTGCCCACTCTTGCAGCTCTCCTCTTCCGCCCTGACTGATAGGGAGGAGTATGAAGCCTCCCTCCCTTAGGCCAGCCCGTCAGCATTCCTGGGGAACACCAACGCCGCCCCAGTGACTAGGCCAGGCTGCAGCCCAGCTTCAGGACTCAGAGGAAATGGAGCTCGCACCCGTCCCTACTCCAGGCATGGCCAGACGTCTGGATCAAACGTCCCCTCTGGCGCTCAAGTCACAACAGCAAGCCAGCAAAAGACAGGCTCCCACGGCATTTCCAACAGCAAGATGAAGCCTTGGAAGAGTCAGTAGGAAAAGGAGTTGCAGAAAATGGCCATTCCGAGGAAAGCCCAAGTCCTGAAAAGAAACGAATTAATTCTAGGAGGGTACTGAAGAACCGCCTCTTGAAGGATACAATACCCCCTACACCTGACCAGGCACTTAAACCCTGGACCCTCAGATTAAAAGTCTGATGCTCGACCAACTGAGCTAGCCAGGGCCACGTAAAAACAGACCAAGTTTGGTGCAGAAGAGAAACTAGTCAAGAAAAAGAGGGCAGGAAACAATACAGAAAACCTGCTACTCTGGCTCCCGTAGCAGCCCTAGCCCCAGCCTGCTCCTCCATCTGATACCTAGAGCGCTTCTTCCTTTTCTAGTTCAATATCAGATCCAGGAGAAAACATCGTTCAACAAAAACAAAAACAAAAAACGAAATCACAGACAGAAATGCCACTGGGAAAAAAAAAAGGAAAAAAAAAAGAGGAAAATGCCCTCCCCATCACATTATGGTATCTGGGCCAATCCTGCATTGAGAGCACCCGCTAACATCCCTGTGTGCTTATGAGAAACCTGGAGGAACCGATACCAAAGCCTGAACATGAAACACAACTGCTCCCACTTCCCCAGTAACACCCTTTGCCTGCCCTCAGCCAGAGACCAGCAGGACGGAATCGAGGCCTGTCACGGAGTGTGGGGGAGTCAGGCCCTGCTCCCCTCTTCCTGGGATTCACTGTGACGCTCAGCCAGCCAGCAGAACGGAAGGTTTATTAGGGATGCCAGGAACACAGTCCAAACAGAGCTTGTTAATACAAAAAGGACCCCTCAGTCGGGCCCTTCTGAGGGCCAGGGAGCTTAGACCCCAGCCTTGGGGCTCCCTGCGTTTTACCACCCAGCTCCAAAACTGAAAGCAAACCGACAAACCCTCCAGCAGGCTCTTCCCCTCCCCCGGGGCCCCTCCTCTAGCCTTTGTCCATTCTCCCAGCCAAATGTGTCACCTCCCAACCCCCGTCCTGACTCATGTTACAGCCTCGGGTAAAGTCTCGCACTCCCAATGCAGCAGGTCCCAGGGAACCTCCCCCGCAAGCCTCCCAGACCAAATCCACCTCGCTCCCTACTCCGTCACAAGGCCCATCCCGGTCCCACAGCCCAGCTCACGCTCACCTCCGCTCTGTGGCTGACTTACGGTCGCTGTTTAATGGCCACAGAACCCCAGAGAGCCACTGCTGCGGGGACCTGCCTTCGTCGCTGAAAATGCTCCTCACGGCAGCTCTGCCAAAGGGGATACAATGCTGTGGCATTGATTAGACACAGTGTGTCCCATGAGCCGAAGAGTCGGTTGCATTCTTTGTGGCTGCCCCGCCGTTCCCCTCAGGCCCGACCTGCCCTCCACCTCAGCCACCGACTGAAAACTGAATAACACAATAGTAGAGCCGTAAAAGGCTCCAAAGCCCACCGTGCCCCACCCCCTTCCAATACCGGCAGAAAAGCCACACTTCTCCTGGCTCGGTAGGGACGTCCTAGTGCCCCACAAGAAGGGGAAGGCCATCGTGTTCGGTCTCAGCACCACACGTGGAGCAGTGGGCACTACATGGCTGAGGAAATTACCTGCAGCCAAAAGATCTGTCTTGAGCATGACACCCTTCTGGGCTAATGACAAGGTCCCTAACTCCACCTCGGAGCTGTTCCTGACCGGCCAGAAGCTGCCTCTCCCAGGTCAGGTTCCCCACCTCATCCCCCACCGAACGCTAGAAGGCCCAGCTCATCAACCTGCCCACTCCCGCAGCCCTCGTCTTCCGCCCTGACTGATAGGGAGGAGTATGAAGCCTCCCTCCCTTAGCCCAGCCCGTCAGCATTCCTGGGGAACACCAACGCCGCCCAAGTGACTTTGGGCCAGTAGGTCAACCCATCGGGCTGCCTCCTAGGCCAGGCTGCAGCCCAGCTTCAGGACTCAGAGGAAATGGAGCTCGCACCCCTACCTACAGGACTCCAGGCACGACCAGCCTTCTGGATCCAACGTCCCCTCTGGTGCTCAAGTCACAACAGCGAGCCGGGAAAAGACAGGCTCCCACGTCACTGGAGAGAGCAAGACGAAGCCTGGAAACACCCAGTAGAGTTAGGTGGCAGAAGAGCTGCCCCAAGGTCCCACCGAGACTTGAACTCGGATTGCAGGATTCAGAGTCCTGAGTGCTGCCCTTACACCATGGGACCAGTGGTGACAACTTTGAGGGTCATCTAACTACCAGTGTAGAAGAGCCTGGGCGGCCAATTTTTTCCTCCCTTGCTCAAGGCCTCTCTGGCCGGCCCTGCATTTTCTCAACAAGTCGGCACACAGCGGTTTGCTGTAGACCCAGAAGCCTTTCTTCCTCCAGACTGTGAGGCTAGTGGGCGTGTGAGGAAGTTGCCCCTTCGGTCCCAGGCAGTGAATGGCCCTTCCTAGGAAAGCCCAAGTCCTCAAAAGAAAAAAGTAACATCAAGGAGGGTACTGAAGAGCTGCTTTTTGAAGCACTTGGGGGATACCACAAGTGGAAATAATCTTCCCTACACCTGACCAGGGACTTGAACCCTGGACACTGCTATTAAAAGTCTGATGTTTAACGAACAGACCTAGCCAGACTCAAATGAGGGAAGGGCAAGTTTAGTGCAGAAGAGAAACTAGTCAAGAAAAAGAGGGCAGGGAACAATACAGAAAATTTGCTACTCTGGCTCCCTTAGCAGCCCTAGCCCCAGCCTGCTCCTCCATCTGGCACCCTGAGGCCTTCTTCTTATTCTAGTTAAATAACGGATCCAGGAGAAAACACCGTTCGACAAAGAAAAACGAAACCTCAGACAGAAATGCCACTGGAAATACAAAATGACAATGCAATCCCCATCACAGTCTGGTATCCAGAGCTGGGTTAGTTTTTGTGAGACCGGCACCAAACATATTTCTGGGCCCCACTGTAGAATGAAGGGGCCAGGGGCAAGAGCATGGTGGGGCATTGGGGGGGGGAGGATTGGTCCCCAGCTGGAGTGAGGCAGGGGCCAGGGGAAGATGAGCACAGTGGGGCATGGGGGGAGGATTAGTCCCTGCTGACTGGAGCAAGGCAGGGGCCGGTTCAATAGCACAGTGGGGCGGGAGCTAGGGTTGGTCCGTGGAGCAAGGGAGGGGCTGGGGGTAAACTGCAAGTGCAGATGGGCTGGGGAGGGGTAAACAGGATCCCCCACCCCACCCTTGCCCACATAGAGCGGGTACGTACCTTCTCCCTGGTTCTACCCCATTTCTATCTGCACTGAGCTGTGGGTGGGGGTGCACTGAGCACAGGGCTGGGGGTGCAGGGTCTGGGAGGGAGTTAGGGGGCAGGAGCAGGCTGGGGGTTGGGGTGCAGGGTCTGGCCAGGAGCCAGGGTGAGGGAGGGGGCTCAGGGTTGGGGCAGGAGGTTGGGGTGTGGAGCGCTGACCTGGGGCAGCTCCCATTTGGTGCTCAGGGTGGGGATGGGGGGGTACAAGAGTCAGGGCATGGGGTGTGGGGCTGGGTAAATGTGGGGGTGCAGGAGTCAGGACTGGGGTTGTGGGGGTGTGGGGGGTGCAGGAGTCAGGGCATGGGGTGTGGGGGGCTGGGTGTGTGTCACTTTAAATTTGCTGCAAAAAGCTCCAGGCCTCTCATCGAGGTGGTTTTTATTTATCGCCCAAACAGGGCAGTTTTGTTGCCAGACGTGGCATTGCCGTGTGTGCACCCGACTGAGGGAGCATCGTGTGTTTTCCACACACCTGAGTAATATAATGATGCTGAAATAACTTTGTAATGCAGACCTGGCCAAGGATTCACACACACAGAAGCTTGCAAGGAAAACTTCACCTGCTCCTCTGCTTTGCAGAATCCAAACACAAGCAAAGGCCCAGGTGGGGTCTGGCAGGGAGTCAGGAGTGGGCAGACCCCATCCCTTAGGCATAGGCAGGCACTGTGGCTTAGCTGGCTAAAGCACCTGTTTTGTAAACAGGAGATCATGGGTTCAACTCCCAGTGGTGCCTTGTTGAGAGGTTTTTGAGGCACCTGGTATTGGCTACTGTCAGAAGAACAGCCTTCCAAGGGAAGCAGTGGGGGCAAAAGATCTATCTGGCTTCAAGATGAAGCTAGATGAGTTTATGGAGGGGATGGTTTCATAGGATAACGTGATCTTAGCAATTAACTGACCTTTCATTATCAGTGGTAAATAGGACCAATGGTCAATGATGGGATGTTAGAAGTTACTACAGAGAACTTTTTCCTGGGTGTCTGGCTGGTGAGTCTTGCCCACATGCTCAGGGTTCAGCTGATCGCCACATTTGGGGTCAGGAAGGAATGTTCCTCCAGGGTAGATTGGCAGAGACCTTGGGGGTTTTTCACCTTCCTCTGCAGCATGGGGCACGGGTCACTTGCTGGAGGATTCTCTGCACCTTGAAGTCTTTAAACCATGATTTGAGGACTTCAGTAGCTGAGAGGATTATTCCAGGAGTGGGTGGGTGAGATTCTGTGGCCTGCATTGTGCAGGAGGTCAGACTAGATGATCATAATGGTCCCTTCTGACCTTAAGGTCTATGGGACAGGAGGCCCTCACCACGCACAGATCTGCCTCTTACTTTCATCCCACCTCTGCTGGTCACCACCTCGCTTGAAGGCCCAGAGCAAATGAAAGAAGCACATGCCTAGCATAGGATGGTTCTGATCCATCAACCTCGGGGTTACGGGCCCAGCACGCTGCCGCTGCGCCCCTCTGCTGGGTCTTTAACCCCCACAGCCAGCAGCCAGCGTCCGGCCTAGCGCCTTGTGAGCTCCAGCGCTGGCAGGGAGATGCGCCGGCTGCTCGGCAGCAGCCTTGGTAACAGCAGTTTTGTTTCTGTGTGTCTCTGTGGCGCAATGGGTCAGAGCGTTCGGCTGTTAATCGAAAGGCTGGTGGTTCGAGCCCACCCAGGGACGATGGTGACCCCGTGATACTTCCTCAGGGGCATGTTTTGCTGCCTCAAAACCACAGAGATGCCTCCCAGCAGCTGTTTGCCAGGGCCCCTGCACCGCTCCCTGCCCGTGCCAGAGCTCGCAAGGCACCAGCCTGGAGCCAGGGCCGCTGGGTGCTGCTTACGAAAAGCCAGCAGAGGGACCCAGGGGAACTGTGCTGCGCCCATAACACAGAGGTGGATTAATCAAACCCTCTTCTGCTCGCACCGGGCCTCCCGCTTCCTACCCTGGGCCTGCAAGCGAGGGGGCGGCTTGCACAGCGCCAAGAGTCTCACCTGTGAGGCAGGAGGCGGCTGACGCCCGCAGCCTGCTGGGGAGCTCCCAGAAGTGATTAAGGGACAGAGACTCCTAAGTGCCCAGAGTAACTAGGGTTTGGGGTTCACGAGGCCGGTAAGGGGGTCGCTATGTCGGCCTTGTAACCCTGGGTGTCAGGTCGCTGTGCAGCTTTGATCTAGAGCTCTGATCCCAACATCCCACCAGCAGCCCACAGCCTCCCCCTGGGTCTGCCCCACCTGGTTACTCCTCACAGGCTGACCTGACCCCGCTTCCAGCCCTGGATTCACCCCCCAATCACCCTACTGCCACTGGGAGCCACAGCCGTGGAGGTGCTGACGGAGGGAGGGGTGACTCTGGGGTGGGGTTCTTCTCTAAAGATGGTTGCAGAAAGGTGGGGCTCAGCTCTGTCAGCGACCTGCCCAGTTGCCTCGCTGACAGGGGATGCCAACATTTCTGTAAGGTGCACTGGCAGCGGGTGGGATGTGGCTGCTGCCGCAGGCCTGGCTTTAACGCCTGGTGCTTCCTCACCTGCTTGACTGTCTGGGGCCTTCGGTGCCGCCCTGCCGGCCGTCCCTCTCAGCTGTGGGAGAAGCGGGCTGGTGGCTCAAAGGGTTTTGCTGGGGCTGTCGGTGAGGGGGAATCGCTGGCTGAGGATGGCTCCGTGGAAGAGCTGAGCTTTGCATGTCGTTCCGGCCTGTGGTCTCCTCTCTCATGTGGCAGTGAGTTCCACAGCTCCAGGGGGAGCTCAGCCTCCTGTAAGCCTCCCTGTCTGGGTGAGCTGGTGGGACACAGCTGTCAGTAGAAGTCGTGGTGGCAGGAGAAGGGACGATCTCCATGGTGGAGACGGTTTGGACAGAAGCTGGAGCCTGGCCCTGGGCTCTGTGAGAAGAGCCGGAGCAGGGAGCGGGCGCTGGGGTGACCCGTGGGGCAGAGCAGGGAGCGGGCGCTGGGGTGACCCGTGGGGCAGAGCAGGGAGCGGGCGCTGGGGTGACCCGTGGGGCGGAGCAGGGAGCGGGCGCTGGGGTGACCCGTGGGGCGGAGCAGGGAGCGGGCGCTGGGGTGACCTGTGGGGCGGAGCAGGGAGCGGGCGCTGGGGTGACCTGTGGGGCGGAGCAGGGAGCGGGCGCTGGGGTGACCTGTGGGGCGGAGCAGGGAGCGGGCGCTGGGGTGACCTGTGGGGCGGAGCAGGGAGCGGGCGCTGGGGTGACCTGTGGGGCGGAGCAGGGAGCGGGCGCTGGGGTGACCTGTGGGGCGGAGCAGGGAGCGGGCGCTGGGGTGACCTGTGGGGCGGAGCAGGGAGCGGGCGCTGGGGTGACCTGTGGGGCGGAGCAGGGAGCGGGTGCTGGGGTGACCTGTGGGGCGGAGCAGGGAGCGGGTGCTGGGGTGACCTGTGGGGCAGAGCAGGGAGCGGGTGCTGGGGTGACCTGTGGGGCGGAGCAGGGAGCGGGTGCTGGGGTGACCTGTGGGGCAGATTGAACCAGCTGGAGCTGCTCCGGGCGTGTCGGTCCATCCCTAGCTGCAGGAAGGAGCCGTAGATCTCCCAGAGAGGTGGAGGCAGGGCCGTCCTTAGCCATGGGCAGAACAGACGGGCACGTAGGGCACCGCTATGCCTGGGGCACCAGACACTCTGCCGGGAGCAGGGAGGGACGGGAAGCCGTGGGGCAGGTAAGAGCAGCGCTGGGTCCTAGAGAGAGCCCAATGCGCTGCCTGCAGCACAGTCTGGGGAGGGGATTGTCTGCTGGGGTCTCTGGGAAGGGGGGGAGGAGCTCACCTGTGAGTGTGACTCTCCCCCGGCGTGAGGGGAGGCAGGCTGGGCGGCTCTGGCAGTGTCCTTTGTTGCCCCCCATAACATCCATTCTTCTCCCCTCCTACAGAGCACCCCCCTTTCCCCTCCCCCCCCACGGAGCACCCCTCTCTCCCCCCTCCCCTCTGGGGGGGCTGGGTTGGCTGAGGTGCTGGGGGCGGGGGGCTGGCTGCGTGCTGAGGAAGTAAAAATGAAAGTAAGTCACTTCCTCGGCAGCCAGCCCAAGCAACAGGGGCCGGCTGGAATTACCACCCCCAGCTGGCTGGGCAGGGGACAGGGTGACCAGAGAGCATGTGTGAAAAACCAGGACAGGGGGTGGGTGGGGTGACCAGATGTCCCACTTGTATAGGGACAGTCCCAATTTTGGGATCTATTTTTATATAGGCTCCTATTACCCCCCATCCCCGTCCCGATTTTCCACCCTTGCTGTCTGGTCACCCTAGGTTGGGGGTAATAGGACAAAGCCCCAAATAGCGGAAGTGGCCCTAGAAAATCTGTGTCTGGCCAGCGGCAGGACATTAGCACTGCAGGGGAGGGGTGGGTGTGGCAGTGACATCACAAAGGCCTTTTGCAGGACCTCGGCCTATTGGTCAAATGTGGTGGGGAGGCGGTGACCTCACAGAGAGATGCTGACATCAGCCAGGCCAGGCCAGGGGCGCAGGGCCAGGGAAACCTCGGAGACCCCCGTGGCTTTGCTTCAGCAAGTCTCCTTGTCGAGGTCTCTCTCGGAGGACTGAGAGAGTATTAGGGTTCACGGACGTGAGCGCGAGGAGGAACCTCTTTGGAGTTTTCTCCTTTCCTTTTACGGACTTTCCTAGAAAACAGACGTCCCTGGTTAGAAGGTAAGAGCCTCCGAGAGGTTTGGAACCTGTTCAGTCTGATCCATCTGGTGCTAGCTGAATTCTAGGCATGGAAAACAGTCGCTTCAGGTGGCAGAATTTAATTCCCCACTTGGGATTTTGTCCCTCAGAATCACTGGGGACATTAGGGTTTATCCTTTTTGTTTGACCTTTTCCTCCATCCCTCCCTCCTTTCTCTTCACCTCTTACTTCTTTTGTCCTTTCCCCTGTTCCCCTCCCACCACCAGGGGATGTGTAGGGGGGTGTGTGTGTCTGGTGGGGGGTTGTCAGGGTTCCCTCCCCACTCTAAACTCTAGGGTAAAGACGTGGGGACCCGCATTCAGAGCCCCTAAGCCTATTTTTACCAGCTTAGGGTAAACCCCCCCAAGGTACAAAATTCCCTGCACCCCGAGAAATGCTTCTTGCTGCCACCATCAAATGTCTAACAGGAATTCCTGATAACGTTCCATGTGGTTCTACTTGTTCAGCATTTTCCTGGTGGGGTGAATCCGCATTCTCACTCACCATCCCAACACCTGATGGGAGACAGAGAGAATCCAGACACAGGTCACTCCCTGCACCAGAGAGAAAAGCAATCTCACAGAGAGGAATGGAAAAAGGTGTGAACAAACCAAAATATGTGCGGGAGAGACCAAACCTATCAGGAGCTGATTTTCTCCAAACCCTTCCCCAGAGGAGAGAGAGGAAGGGATCAATTTTGGGTGTGCATCTCACCAGAACTCTCAGGGGAAAGCGAGATTGGCGAGGGATCTGCTGCCAACTGTCAGTGAGGATAGGTGGAAAGCCATGAGTGACATCTGCCTAATGATTCCACATCTGCAGGGAACAATCCTGAACTTGGAAAGCTCACAACTTGGAGAGTCTTGGTAGGGCATCCCAAATGTTTCCTGTATTCACGGACAGTTTTTTAGTTGGTTTACCCAATTCCTCACCTGTGCAGGCAGCTCTCGGGAGCACTTCTTTCTTAGAGCTCTGGAGGTCTGGGTCCCATGGCTCTTCCTCTCGTTCCAGCTGCGAGATCACATCAGGTGTGGAAACTGGAAACCCTGCTGAAGGCAAAGAAAACAAGGAAGGTCAGTTTTAAGTGTAGTAGCCGTGTTAGTCTGTGTCAGCAAAACGAAAATAAGAAAGAAAAACTTGTAGCACCTTAGAGACTAACAAATGTATTTCAGCATAAGCTTTCGTGGGTTAATACCCACTTCATCGGATGCATGGAAGGTCAGTGGAATTTGTGGGATACTTGTCACAAGGAATATTCCATGGTTATAAACCCTCCTCATTTTTAAGTAGTTATATCCCAAGGCCATCTTCCTTGACTTAAAGTGGCAGAAGAGTCATTATTATAAATCATATTCATCACCTTTTTGCCTATGGACCAGCTAAGAAGTGGGTCCCCATTGTGCTAGGCAAGGTACAAACCCAGAATAGTAGAAGGCCCATGCCCTGAAGAATTTACAATCTAAATACACCAGACAGACACAGAATGGGGGAAGGGGTAGAACCCACCGGCAGAGTGAACTATGTGAAGGCAGAGTGACAGAAGTGATGAACATAGGAACATATCTTGAAACTATTGTATTTAATGTTATGACTAGGGCCAGTGTTTTCCGGAAACTGCCGCTATTACTGCATTTTTTACTGGAATTACACCCCCACCGATTTCTGCCTGGGGACACCTGACTCCTCCCCAGGGCACAGGGCAGAGGCTGGGGACTGGCTGCAGTTGAGACTTGCTGCTAATTTCTTCCCTCCTCATGCAAGTCTGGGTTCAGCAAAACCACTGTGCAGCTTCCCCTGGGCAGGTAGGGGAACCCTGCCCAGGGGAACCTTGAAAGGGGGACGCCAGGCTCCCACCTCATGCTGCAGAGCAGACGGCGCTCGCAGCTGCTCTCGGCTGCGTCCACAGCCCCTCTCCCCTGCTCATCTCCCCTGCACACAGAGCGGAGACGGGGCAGCTCCTGCGGGCGGGGCTCAGGCATAGCCCAGGGGCGGGGCAGCTCCTGGGGGCGGGGCTCTGGCACAGCCCGGGGGCGGGGCATCTCCTGGGGCTGGTGCTCTGGCTCTATTGTGAGCCAGGGGCGGGTCAGCTCCTGGGGGCGGGGCTCTGGCACAGAGCGGGGGCGGGTCAGCTCCTGGGGGCGGGGCTCTGGCTCCATGGGGAGCCGGGGGCGGGGCATCTCCTGGGGGCGGGGCTCTGGCACAGCCTGGGGGCGGGGCAGATCCTGGGGGCGGGGCTCTAGCTCCATTGGGAGCCGGGGGCGGGGCAGCTCCTGGGGGCAGGGCTCTGGCACAGAGCGGGGACGAGGTAGCTCCTGGGGGCGGGACAGGCTCCATTGTGAGCTGGGGGCGGGGCACCGCATGGGGGCGGGGCTCTGGCACCGCCCGGGGGCGGGGCAGCTCCTGGGGGCGGGGCTCTGGCTCCATAGGGAGCCGGGGGAGGGGCAGCTTCTGGGAGCGGGGCTAGACTCCATTGGGAGCCGGGGGCGGGGCAGCTCCTGGGGGCGGGGCTCTGGCACAGAGCGGGGACGGGGCAGCTCCTGCGGGCGGGGCTCTGGCATAGCCCGGGGGCGGGGCAGCTCCTGAGGGCGGGGCTCTGGCTCCATGGGGAGCCGGGGGCGGGGCATCTCCTGGGGGCGGGGCTCTGGCACAGCCCGGGGGCGGGGCAGCTCCTGGGGGCGGGGCTCTAGCTCCATTGGGAGCCGGGGGCGGGGCAGCTCCTGGGAGCAGGGCTCTGGCACAGAGCCGGGACGAGGTAGCTCCTGGGGGCGGGGCTCAGGCTCCATTGTGAGCCGGGGGTGGGGCACCGCCTAGGGGCGGGGCTCTGGCACAGGCCGGGGGCAGGGCAGCTCCTGGGGGCGGGGCTATGGCATAGTCCGGGGGCGGGGCTGCTCCTGGGGGTGGGGCTCTGGCCCAGCCCGGGGGAGGGGCAGCTCCTGGGGGCGGGGCTCTGACACAGCCCGGGGGCGGTGCTCTGGCTCCATTGTGAGCCAGGGGCGGGGCAGCTCCTGCGGGCGGGGCTCTGGCTCCATTGTGAGCCGGGGGCGGGGCAGCTCCTGGGGGCGGGGCTCTGGCCCAGCCCGGGGGCGGGGCAGCTCCTGGGGGCGGTGCTCTGGCTCCATTGTGAGCCAGGGGCGGGGCAGCTCCTGGGGGCGGGTTTCTGGCTCCATTGTGAGCCTCGGGCGGGGCAGCTCCTGGGGGCGGTGCGGGGCATCTCCTGGGGGCGGTGCTCTGGCTCCATTGTGAGCCGGGGGCGGGGCAGCTCCTGGGGGCGGGGCTCTGGCTCGATTGGGAGCCGGGGGCGGGGCCGCTCCTGGGGGCGGGGCTCTGGCTCCATTGGGAGCCGGGGGCGGGGCATATCCTGGGGGCGGGGCTCTGGCACAGCCCGGGGGCGGGGCAGCTCCTGGGAGCGGGGCTCTGGCTCCATTGGGAGCAGGGGGCGGGGCAGCTCCTGGGGGCGGGGCTCTGGCACAGAGCGGGGACGGGGCAGCTCCTGCGGGCGGGGCTCTGCCATAGCCCGGTTGCGGGGCAGCTCCTGGGGGCGGGACTCTGGCACAAAGCGGGGACGGGGCAGCTCCTGTGGGCGGGGCTCTGGCACAGCCCGGGGGCGGGGCACCTCCTGGGGGCGGGGCTGTTACGGAGTATAGGGGAGTCCGGCCCTGCACCCCTCTTCCCCGGATTCACTGGGAGTCTCAGCCAGCCAGTAGAACAGAAGGTTTATTAGAGATGCCAGGAACACAGTCCAACCAGAGCTTGTCAGTACATCCAGGACCCCTCAGTCGGGTCCTTCCGGGGGGCAGGGAGCTTAGACCCCAGCCTGGGGCTCCCTGCATTTCGCCCCACAGCTCCAACCGGGGCAGGGAGGCCAGACCCTGTCTGCCTCGCTCGCCTCTCCTCCGGCCAGTTTCAAACTCCAACTCTCTAGCCCCTCCTCCGCCTTTGTCTGCTTCCCGGGCCAGGAGGTCACCTGATCCCTTTGTTCTCACACCTTCAGCTCTCACCTTTGCCGGGCAAGGGGCCGGGCCATCTCTTGCCAGGAGACCGAGCCCTTCTCTGTCTCCAGGCCTCTGCCTTCTAGGGCTTTGTAACAATCATGCACCGTTGTCCCACCACCTAGATACTCAAGCACCGCATAGGGGAAACTGAGGCACCCACACAGTACTCAGGGAAACCTTAACTACAGTCCTAGTTCGTCACATCTCTCCCCCCTCCGAGACCGAACTGAGCGGGGTCACTTTAGCCAGTGACCCGGGGAAGTTCGAACCTGGTCACACCAGGCCGTTCCAGTTCCACGGGCTCCCTTAGGTTGGGTGGGCTTGATGGCACCCGCAGGCCGCATGTGGGAAGGTTTATGCGGCCCGTGCCCTCTTCCCATCCCAAAACCCCTGGGGTTCAAGCTGAGATCAGGTCTTTTCCCAGCGCTCCAGTCTGGAGGGCTGTAGTTCGGGCTCTCTTGGTTAAGAGCCTCCCTCTTGATCTGGTCCCCTCTCTGACCACGTGTCTCTGTCACCAGCCGCTCGGCATCGGCCCCTTTTCCTGGATGCAGCCACGTTGGGGCGGAATGGTGACCATACCCCGTAAAGCGCCACCCAAATAGATCCGGCTGCTGCTTCTTAAGGGCCTGCCCCATGGCCAGGCATTCCTTCTCTATGGCCTGACCGTTCTGCCTCCAGGGCAGCTGCTCCTTGCTCAGATACCCGATGGGGGTATCTCCCCGGCTTCGATATAGGCCTGCATCAGCACCGCGCCCAGCCCTGTGTCTGAGGCTTCGGTGAACACTGTACAGGGCTTGGCCCGGTCTGGGTTTACTCGATCCATTGGGCCCTGGATTAGAGCCTCCTTCAGCGCACAGAGAGTCCTCTGGCCCTGCTTGGTCCAGACTGCCTCGTCTGGCTTCCCCTTCTTACCTAGCTCTGTGATGGGGGCAGCTAGGGAGCTAAAGGGGACCATGGTAGTATCCCACCATCCCACCATCCCGCCTGGACCTGTTTCTTGGTCTGGGGAACAGGCCAAACTCTGATCGCCTCCACCTTGGCCAGCCCTGGGCTGTTGAATGACTGGTTCACCTCTAAAGCCAGCCTGTCCTTGGCCTCTCTCTCCAGGTTCTGGGCTCTTTTCCCAGTTACTCTGACTGGGGGACACCTGATGGAAGGATGGGCTCCCATCTCAGGGGAGAGATCCATCAGGGGGTCTTCCCCATTCTCCTCCCAATTGTCCCTTACCGGTTCTAGGGGTCCCCTTACTCTCCTCCCATACCACAGCTTGAAAGGGAAGCCCCCTGGTGATTCCTGGGGCACTTCCTTGTGCCATCGGTGGGGCAGGTACTTGTCCCAGTCCTGTGGATGCTGATTGCTGCAAGTCTTCAGCATCAGCCTCATGGTCCCCTGAACTCTCTCCACCAGCCCATTGCACTGGGGATGATATGCTGAGGCCCAACTGTGCCGGACCCCACATTTCTCCAAAGAGCACCGGAGCAGGGCCGACATGAAGTTGGACCCTTGGTCTGTCAGGACTTCCTGGGGGAACCCCACTCGGCTGAAAATGGTCAGCAGCGCATCCGCCACGGTGTCTGCTTCAATGGAGGATAAGGGCACCGCCTCGGGGTAGCGGGTGGCAAAATCTACCACCACCCGAATGTACTTCTTCCCCGACTGGGTTGCCCTGCTGAGGGGGCCCACCCCATTCATAGCCACCTTCTGGAAAGGTTCCTCCCTGATGGGCAGGGACCTCCAGGGATCTTCTCCCTTACCCTGGACCAGGTATAATAGCCGGTGATGATACTTCGGGTGCCCCACCGGCTGCCTCCTGATTCCCCGCAGTTCTACTTCCCCTTGGGAAGCCCATTCCCGGCACAGGAATCCCTTCTCCCACAGGGATCTGGCTCTGCAGTCTTCCCCAAGGGGGTTTGCAGCGCTGTGGCCAGCAAGTTCCCTTAGCTTCTCCAAAGCGGGATCCCTCTGCAGCTCACTGGCCAGGCTTGGGGTCACGGCCCCACTGAGCCCTGTCCCCGGTGGCTCCCTCCCTGCCGTGGAATCACTTCCCGGCAGCACCTCTGGACCAGGCAAGCCTGGTTGGCAGCCGTCCTGCCCTGCCTGTGTGTTCCCCCACTCAGCTGGGGTCTCTGCTCCCCCGGTGCTCAGCGCTGCCCTGGCTGTCCCTGTGGGGCCAGGCAGCGAGCTTGCTGCTTTGGTCACAGCATCAGAGCCAGCGTGAGCCACCTCTCCAGTGTGCAGGGGGGTGGGGAGCATCTCTCTGACCCACCCCGCCCTAGGGGTCTGGTTACAGGCAGGCAGGTAACCGGGGCCTGGCAGCTCCTCCCCCCTGCCAGCCAGGTCATTTGCATTTTCACTGACCATTTCCCTCTTAGCCAATTGGTTTCCTGAGTTCAAATTCAAATCCTCGGCCGTTACAGGGCCTGGATCCTGTCCCAAAGATACACAGTCACCCCCCACCAGCACCTCACCGCTGATATCCTGGAGACCCCCAACCACCAGCCAGCCCGACCCCTCCTGGGTCTGCACAGGGATCTGGGCCATAGGCAGGGCGAATGGGTCCGTCCCGGGGACCCTCACCCAGGTCACACAGCCCCCCAGCAGCTGGTGGGGGTGCACCACCCGGGGCCTGACCACAATTCTCTCTGTCCCGGGGTCTTGCCACCCCCCGAATGTCTCTCCATTGACCATCAGCTTCCGCTTCCACTGGGGGTCCATAGGGCTTGAGTCCAGGGCCAGGAGTGGAAATCCGTCCACCATCCCACCCTTCTGGCTGGTGGAGTTTATGGCCTTGGGACCCAGCAAGGGGGTTAAATCCCGGGTCTTTTCCGCAGGGTCTCCCTGGTTCCAATCACCAGCCTGCTCCAAGGCAGCGAGGTGGGCCTCCACATCCCCACCCTCCTTAACCAGGGGCAGCAATTTAGGATTGAGGTTCCCTGCGGAGCTGGCACCCCGGGATCTGTCCCCACTTACCCCTGGCCAGTCCCCTATGCCTCTCAGTTCCACCACCGCAAGTTCACGCTGCTGCTTCTTCTGTAGGTCTTTCTTGGGCTCTTGCTGTCTCTCACCGTCCTCTTGCTCTCTCAGACTCAGCTCCAGTCCCATCCGTCTCCGATCCCCTGCTGGGGAACCCGATCATGAAGACCCCCGTCTGGTTGGGGACCAGACTCTTGGGGATGCCAGGCTATCACTCCAGCTGCTCCCAGATCCTGCTGTAGCCCCATTGGGGTCCGGAATCTGCTCCCTGGAATGGTCATCTTCCTCCAGCTGCGTGATTAACTGGGCTTTAGTGAGCTTTCCAATGGGTATCCCTCTCTTTTTGCACAGGGTTACAATGCTCTTCTTAAGGAGAAGGCGATACGCCATCACTTCACTGCTCCCAAGTTTGCTGTGGACTCGCAGGCCTGTGTGCTCTTAGCTCCCCACGGTTTCCAGGAAGAACCCCAAGTGTGCCAGCCCTTCTCCAGGTCACCGCCTCTTTGCCAGGGTCGAGCTGCAGCTCCTGCGACCCTGGGTCCACTCACGGCACCCCCAGGGGAACCCTGTCACTGCAAAATTCCTTCTCTCTCCCAGGGCCAAGCCGCAGGCTCCTCCGCCCCTGGGACTGCTCACTGTAGCCCCCAGGGGGACCCCCTCATTGCACAGTCCTTCTCGCTGGACACACACTCCCAGGGGTTAAGCGTAGCTCCTCCGCTCCCCGAAACCGCTCCTCCGTGAGCCTTCAGCACGCCTGGTCCTCGTTAGCCCCCCTTCGTTCTACTGCTCCCCAGTTACTTACTGCAGGAAGCGCCATTCACGGGGTGCAGAACATCCCACCGCTGCCACCAGTTGTCACGGAGTATAGGGGAGTCCGGCCCTGCACCCCTCTTCCCCGGATTCACTGGGAGTCTCAGCCAGCCAGTAGAACAGAAGGTTTATTAGAGATGCCAGGAACACAGTCCAACCAGAGCTTGTCAGTACATCCAGGACCCCTCAGCCGGGTCCTTCCGGGGGGCAGGGAGCTTAGACCCCAGCCTGGGGCTCCCTGCATTTCGCCCCACAGCTCCAACCGGGGCAGGGAGGCCACACCCTGTCTGCCTCTCTCCCCTCTTCTCCGGCCAGCTTCAAACTGAAACTCTCCAGCCGCTCCTCCGCCTTTTTCTGCTTCCCGGGCCAGGAGGTCACCTGATCCCTTTGTTCTCACACCTTCAGCTCTCACCTTTGCCGGGGGAGGGGCCGGGCCATCTGTTGCCAGGAGACCGAGCCCTTCTCTGTGTCCAGGCCTCTGCCTTCTAGGGCTTTGTAACAATCATGCACCGTTGTCCCACCACCTAGATACTCAAGCACCGCATAGGGGAAACTGAGGCACCCACACAGTACTCAGGGAAACCTTAACTACAGTCCTAGTTCGTCACAGGGGCTCAGGCTGCATTGTGAGCCGGGGGCGGGGCACCACATGGGGGCGGGGCTCTGGCACAGCCCGGGGGCGGGGCAGCTCCTGGGGGCGGGGCTCTGGCACAGAGCGGGGACGTGGCCCCTCCTGGGGTGGGGCTCTGGCATAGCCCGGGGGCGGGGCAGCTCCTGGGGGCGGGACTCTGGCACAAAGCGGGGACGGGGCAGCTCATGGGGGCGGGGCTCTGGCACAGCCCGGGGGCGGTGCTTTGGCTCCATTGTGAGCCGGGGGCGGGGCAGCTCCTGTGGGCGGGGCTCTGACACAGAGCGGGGACGGGGCAGCTCCTGCGGGCGGAGCTCTAGCATAGCCCGGGGGCGGGGCAGCTCCTGGGGGCGGGGCTCTGGCACAGCCCGGGGGCGGGGCATCTCCTGGGGCTGGTGCTCTGGCTCCATTGTGAGCCAGGGGCGGGTCAGCTCCTGGGGGCGGGGCTCTGGCACAGAGCAGGTGCGGGTCAGCTCCTGGGGGCAATGCTCTGGCTCCATGGGGAGCCGGGAGCGGGGCATCTCCTGGGGGCGGGGCTCTGGCTCCATTGGGAGGCGGGGGCGGGGCAGCTCCTGGGGGCAGGGCTCTGGCACAGAGCGGGGACGAGGTAGCTCCTGGGGGCGGGGCTCTGGCACAGGCCGGGAGCAGGGCAGCTCCTGGGGGCGGGGCTCTGGCTCCATTGGGAGCCGGGGGCGGGGCAGCTCCTGGGAGCGGGGCTAGGCTCCATTGGAAGCCGGGGGCGGGGCAGCTCCTGGGGGCGGGGCTCTGGGACAGAGCGGGGACGGGGCAGCTCCTGCGGGCGGGGCTCTGGCATAGCCCGGGGGCGGGGCAGCTCCTGAGGGCGGGGCTCTGGCACAGCCCGGGGGCGGGGCATCTCCTGGGGGTGGTGCTCTCGCTCCATTGGGAGCCGGGGCGGGTCAGCTCCTGGGGGCGGGGCTCTGGCACAGAGCTGGGATGGGGCAGCTCCTGCGGGCGGGGCTCTGGCATAGCCCGGGGGCGGGGCAGATCCTGGGGGCGGGGCTCTGGCACAGCCCGGGGGCGGGGCATCTCCTGGGGGTGGTGCTCTGGCTCCATTGTGAGCCAGGGGCGGGTCAGCTCCTGGGGGCGGGGCTCTGGCACAGAGCGGGGGCGGGTCAGCTCCTGGGGGCGGGGCTCTGGCTCCTTTGGGAGCCGGGGGCGGGGCAGCTCCTGGGGGCAGGGCTCTGGCACAGAGCGGGGACGGGGTAGCTCCTGTGGGCGGGGCTCTGGCACAGGCCGGGAGCGGGGCAGCTCCTGGGGGCGGGGCAGCTCCTGGGGGCGGGGCTCCGCATGGGGGCGGGGCTCTGGCACAGCCCGGGGGCGGGGCAGCTCTTGGGGGCGGGGCTCTGGCACAGCCCGGGGGCGGGGCAGCTCCTGGGAGCTGGGCTCTGGCTCCATTGGGAGCCGGGGGCGGGGCAGCTCCTGGGGGCGGGGCTCTGGCACAGAGCGGGGACGGGGCAGCTCCTGCGGGCGGGGCTGTGGCATAGCCCGGGGGCGGGGCAGCTCCTGGGGGCGGGGCTCTGGCTCCATTGTGAGCCAGGGGCGGGTCAGCTCCTGGGGGCGGGGCTTTGGCACAGAGCGGGGGCGGGTCAGCTCCTGGGGGTGGGGCTCTGGCACAGAGCGGGGACGGGGCAGCTCCTGCGGGCGGGGCTCTGGCATAGCCCGGGGGCGGGGCAGCTCCTGGGGGCGGGGCTCTGGCACAGAGCTGGGACGGGGCAGCTCCTGCGGGCGGGGCTCTGGCATAGCCCGGGGGCGGGGCAGCTCCTGGGGGCGGGGCTCTGGCACAGCCCGGGGGCGGGGCATCTCCTGGGGGCGGGGCTCTGGCACAGCCCGGGGGCGGGGCATCTCCTGGGGGCGGGGCTCTGGCACAGAGCGGGGACGGGGCAGCTCCTGCGGGCGGGGCTCTGGCTCCATGGGGAGCCGGGGGCGGGGCATCTCCTGGGGGCGGGGCTCTGGCACAGCCCGGGGACGGGTCAGCTCCTGGGGGCGGGGCTCTGGCTCCATGGGGAGCCGGGGGCGGGGTATCTCCTGCGGGCAGGGCTCTGGCACAGCCCGGGGGCGGGGCAGCTCCTGGGGGCAGGGCTCTGGCACAGAGCGGGGATGGGGTAGCTCCTGTGGGCGGGGCTCTGCCACAGGCGGGGAGCGGGGCAGCTCCTGGGGGCCGGGCTCAGGCTGCATTGTGAGCCGGGGGCGGGGCACCGCATGGGGGCGGGGCTCTGGCACAGCCCGGGGGCGGGGCAGCTCCTGGGGGCGGGGCTCTGGCACAGAGCGGGGACGGGGCAGCTCCTGAGGGCGGGGCTCTGGCACAGCCCGGGGGCGGGGCATCTCCTGGGGGCGGGGCTCTGGCACAGCCCGGGGGCGGGTCAGCTCCTGGGGGCGGGGCTCTGGCTCCATGGTGAGCCGGGGGCGGGGCATCCCCTGGGGGCGGGGCTCTGGCACAGAGCGGGGGCGGGGCAGCTCCTGGGGGCGGGGCTCTGGCTCCATTGGGAGCCGGGGGCGGTTCAGCTCCTGGGAGCGGGGCTAGGCTCCATTGGGAGCCGGGGGCGGGGCAGCTCCTGGGGGCGGGGCTCTGGCACAGAGCGGGGACGGGGCAGCTCCTGCGGGCGGGGCTCTGGCATAGCCCGTGGGCGGGGCAGCTCCTGAGGGCGGGGCTCTGGCACAGCCCGGGGGCGGGGCATCTCCTGGGGGTGGTGCTCTGGCTCCATTGTGAGCCAGGGGCGGGTCAGCTCCTGGGGGCCGGGCTCTGGCACAGAGCGGGGGCGGGTCAGCCCCTGGGGGCGGGGCTCTGGCTCCATTGGGAGCCGGGGGCGGGGCAGCTCCTGTGGGCGGGGCTCTGGCACAGCCCGGGGGCGGGGCAGCTCCTGGGGGCGGGGCTCTGGCACAGAGCGGGGATGGGGCAGCTCCTGGGGGCGGGGCTCTGGCTCCATTGTGAGCCAGGGGCGGGTCAGCTCCTGGGGGCGGGGCTCTGGCACAGAGCGGGGACGGGGCAGCTCTTGAGGGCGGGGCTCTGGCATAGCCCGGGGGCGGGGCAGCTCCTGAGGGCGGGGCTCTGGCACAGCCCCGGGGTCGGGGCAGCTCCTGGGGGCGGGGCTCTGGCACAGCCCCGGGGTCGGGGCAGCTCCTGGGGGCGGGGCTCTGGCACAGCCCCGGGGTCGGGGCAGCTCCTGGGGGCGGTGCTCCTGCTCCATTGGGAGCCGGGGGCGGGGCAGCTCCTCGGGGCAGGGCTCTGGCACAGAGCAGGGACGGGGTAGCTCCTGTGGGCGGGGCTCTGGCACAGGCCGGGAGTGGGGAAGCTCCTGGGGGCGGGGCTCTGGCTCCATTGGGAGCCGGGGGCGGGGCAGCGCATGGGGGCGGGGCTCTGGCACAGCCCGGGGGCGGGGCAGCTCCTGGGGGCGGGGCTCTGGCTCCATTGGGAGCCGGGGGCGGGGCAGCTCCTGGGGGCGCGGCTCAGGCTGTATTGTGAGCCGGGGGCGGGGCACCGCATGGGGGCGGGGCTCTGGCACAGCCCGGGGGCGGGGCAGCTCCTGGGGGCGGGGCTCTGGCACAGCCCGGGGGCGGGGCAGCTCCTGGGAGCTGGGCTCTGGCTCCATTGGGAGCCGGGGGCGGGGCAGCTCCTGGGGGCGGGGCTCTGGCACAGAGCGGGGAAGGGGCAGCTCCTGCGGGCGGGGCTGTGGCATAGCCCGGGGGCGGGGCAGCTCCTGGGGGCGGGGCTCTGGCACAGCCCGGGGGCGGGGCAGCTCCTGGGGGCGGGGCTCTGGCTCCATTGGGAGCCGGGGGCGGGGCAGCTCCTGGGGGCAGGGCTCTGGCACAGAGCGGGGATGGGGCAGCTCCTGGGGGCGGGGCTCTGGCACAGCCCCGGGGGCGGGGCAGCTCCTGGGGGCGGGGCTCTGGCTCCATTGGGAGCCGGGGGCGGGGCAGCTCCTGGGGGCGGGGCTCTGGCACAGAGCGGGGACGGGGCAGCTCCTGCGGGCGGGGCTCTGGCTCCATTGGGAGCCAGGGGCGGGGAACCGCGTGGGGCGGGGCTCTGGCACAGCCCGGGGCCGGGGCAGCTCCTGGGGGCGGGGCTCTGGCTCCATTGTGAGCCAGGGGCGGGTCAGCTCCTGAGGGCGGGGCTCTGGCACAGAGCGGGGGCGGGTCAGCTCCTGGGGGCGGGGCTCTGGCACAGAGCGGGGACGGGTCGGCCTCTGGGGGCGGGGCTCTGGCTCCATGTGGAGCCCGGGGCGGGGCATCTCCTGGGGGCGGGGCTCTGGCACAGCCCGGGGGCGGGTCAGCTCCTGGGGGCGGGGCTCCTGCTCCATTGGGAGCCGGGGGCGGGGCAGCTCCTCGGGGCAGGGCTCTGGCACAGAGAAGGGACGGGGTAGCTCCTGTGGGCGGGGCTCTGGCACAGAGCGGGGACGGGTCAGCCCCTGGGGGCGGGGCTCTGGCTCCATTGGGAGCCGGGGCGGGGCAGCTCCTGAGGGCGGGGCTCTGGCACAGCCCGGGGTCGGGGCAGCTCCTGGGGGCGGGGCTCCTGCTACATTGGGAGCCGGGGGCGGGGCAGCTCCTCGGGGCAGGGCTCTGGCACAGAGCAGGGACGGGGTAGCTCCTGTGGGCGGGGCTCTGGCACAGGCCGGGAGTGGGGCAGCTCCTGGGGGCGGGGCTCTGGCTCCATTGGGAGCCGGGGGCGGGGCAGCGCATGGGGGCGGGGCTCTGGCACAGCCCGGGGTCGGGGCAGCTCCTGGGGGCGGGGCTCTGGCTCCATTGGGAGCCGGGGGCGGGGCAGCTCCTGGGGGCGGGGCTCAGGCTGCATTGTGAGCCGGGGGCGGGGCACCGCATGGGGGCGGGGCTCTGGCACAGCCCGGGGGCGGGGCAGCTCCTGGGAGCTGGGCTCTGGCTCCATTGGGAGCCGGGGGCGGGGCAGCTCCTGGGGGCGGGGCTCTGGCACAGAGCGGGGACGGGGCAGCTCCTGCGGGCGGGACTGTGGCATAGCCCGGGGGCGGGGCAGCTCCTGGGGGCGGGGCTCTGGCACAGCCCGGGGGCGGGGCAGCTCCTGGGGGCGGGGATCTGGCTCCATTGGGAGCCGGGGGCGGGGCAGCTCCTGGGGGCAGGGCTCTGGCACAGAGCGGGGATGGGGCAGCTCCTGGGGGCGGGGCTCTGGCACAGCCCGGGGGCGGGGCAGCTCCTGGGGGCGGGGCTCTGGCTCCATTGGGAGCCGGGGGCGGGGCAGCTCCTGGGGGCGGGGCTCTGGCACAGAGCGGGGACGGGTCAGCCTCTGGGGGCGGGGCTCTGGCTCCATGGGGAGCCGGGGGCGGGGCATCTCCTGGGGGCGGGGCTCTGGCACAGCCCGGGGGCGGGTCAGCTCCTGGGGGCGGGGCTCTGGCACAGAGCGGGGGCGGGTCAGCTCCTGGGGGCGGGGCTCTGGCTCCATGGGGAGCCGGGGGCGGGGCAGCTCCTGGGGGCGGGGCTCTGGCACAGCCCGGGGGCGGGGCATCTCCTGGGGGTGGTGCTCTGGCTCCATTGTGAGCCAGGGGCGGGTCTGCTCCTGGGGGCGGGGCTCTGGCACAGAGCGGGGGCGGGTCAGCTCCTGGGGGCGGGGCTCTGGCTCCATGGGGTGCCGGGGGCGGGGCATCTCCTGGGGGCGGGGCTCTGGCACAGAGCGGGGACGGGGCAGCTCCTGCGGGCGGGGCTCTGGCTCCATGGGGAGCCGGGGGCGGGGCAGCTCCTGGGGGCGGGGCTCTGGCACAGCCCGGGGGCGGGGCATCTCCTGGGGGTGGTGCTCTGGCTCCATTGTGAGCCAGGGTCGGGTCAGCTCCTGGGGGCGGGGCTCTGGCACAGAGCGGGGGCGGGTCAGCTCCTGGGGGCGGGGCTCTGGCTCCATGGGGAGCCGGGGGCGGGGCATCTCCTGGGGGCGGGGCTCTGGCACAGCCCGGGGGCGGGTCAGCTCCTGGGGGCGGGGCTCTGGCTCCATGGTGAGCCGGGGGCGGGGCATCTCCTGGGGGCGGGGCTCTGGCACAGCCCGGGGGCGGGGCAGCTCCTGGGGGCGGGGCTCTGGCTCCATTGGGAGCCGGGGGCGGGGCAGCTCCTGGGAGCGGGGCTAGGGTCCATTGGGAGCCGGGGGCGGGGCACCGCATGGGGGCGGGGCTCTGGCACAGCCCGGGGGCGGGGCAGCTCCTGGGGGCGGGGCTCTGGCACAGAGCGGGGACGGGTCAGCCTCTGGGGGCGGGGCTCTGGCTCCATGGGGAGCCGAGGGGCGGGGCATCTCCTGGGGGCGGGGCTCTGGCTCAGCCCGGGGGCGGGTCAGCTCCTGGGGGCGAGGCTCTGGCTCCATTGGGAGCCGGGGGCGGGGCAGCTCCTGGGGGCGGGGCTCTGGCACAGCCCGGGGGCGGGGCATCTCCTGGGGGTGGTGCTCTGGCTCCATTGTGAGCCAGGGGCGGGTCAGCTCCTGGGGGCGGGGCTCTGGCACAGAGCGGGGGCGGGTCAGCTTCTGGGGGCGGGGCTCTGGCTCCATGGGGAGCCGGGGGCGGGGCATCTCCTGGGGGCGGGGCTCTGGCACAGCCCGGGGGCGGGTCAGCTCCTGGGGGCGGGGCTCTGGCTCCATGGTGAGCCGGGGGCGGGGCATCTCCTGGGGGCGGGGCTCTGGCACAGCCCGGGGGCGGGGCAGCTCCTGGGGGCGGGGCTCTGGCTCCATTGGGAGCCGGGGGCGGGGCAGCTCCTGGGAGCGGGGCTAGGGTCCATTGGGAGCGGGGGGCGGGGCAGGTCCTGGGGGCGGGGCTCAGGCTGCATTGTGAGCCGGGGGCGGGGCACCGCATGGGGGCGGGGCTCTGGCACAGCCCGGGGGCGGGTCAGCTCCTGGGGGCGGGGCTCTGGCACAGAGCGGGGACGTGGCCCCTCCTGGGGGTGGGGCTCTGGCACAGAGCGGGGACGGGGCAGCTCCTGCGGGCGGGGCTCTGGCTCCATTGTGAGCCAGGGGCGGGTCAGCTCCTGGGTGCGGGGCTCTGGCACAGAGCGGGGGCGGGGCAGCTCCTGGGGGCAGGGCTCTGGCACAGGCCCGGAGCGAGTCAGCCCCTGGGGGCGGGGCTGAGGCTCCATGGGGAGCCGGGGGCGGGGCATCTCCTGGGGGCGGGGCTCTGGCACAGCCCGGAGGGCGGGGCAGCTCCTGGGGGCGGGGCTCTGGCTCCATTGGGAGCCGGGGGCGGGGCAGCTCCTGGGGGCAGGGCTCTGGCACAGAGCGGGGACGAGGTAGCTCCTGGGGGCGGGGCTCTGGCAGAGGCCGGGAGCGGGGCAGCTCTTGGGGGCGGGGCTCAGGCTGCATTGTGAGCCGGGGGCTGGGCAGCGAATGGGGGCGGGGCTCTGGCACAGCCCGGGGGCGGGGCAGCTCCTGGGGGCGGGGCTCTGGCTCCATTGGGAGCCGGGGGCGGGGCAGCTCCTGGGAGCGGGGCTAGGCTGCATTGTGAGCCGGGGGCGGGGCACCGCATGGGGGCGAAGCTCTGGCACAGCCCGGGGGCGGGGCAGCTCCTGGCGGTGGGGCTCTGGCACAGAGCGGGGACGTGGCCACTCCTGGGGTTGGGGCTCTGGCACAGCCCGGGGGCGGGGCAGCTCCTGGGGGCGGGACTCTGACACAGAGTGGGGACGGGGCAGCTCCTGCGGACGGGGCTCTGGCATAGCCCGGGGGCGGGGCAGCTCCTGGGGGCGGGGCTCTGGCTCCATTGGGAGCCGGGGGCGGGGCAGCTCCTGGGGGCAGGGCTCTGGCACAGAGCGGGGACGAGGTAGCTCCTGGGGGCAGGGCTCTGGCATAGAGCGGGGGCGGGTCAGCTCCTGGGGGCGGGGCTCTGGCACAGAGCGGGGACGGGGCAGCTCCTGCGGGCGGGCTCTGGCATAGCCCGGGGGCGGGGCAGGTCCTGGGGGCGGGGCTCTGGCACAGCCCGGGGGCGGGGCATCTCCTGGGGGTGGTGCTCTGGCTCCATTGTGAGCCAGGTGCGGGTCAGCTCCTGGGGGCGGGGCTCTGGCACAGAGCGGGGGCGGGGCATCTCCTGGGGCTGGTGCTCTGGCTCCATTGTGAGCCAGGGGCGGGTCAGCTCCTGGGGGCGGGGCTCTGGCATAGAGCGGGGGCGGGTCAGCTCCTGGGGGCGGGGCTCTGGCACAGAGCGGGGACGGGGCAGCTCCTGCGGGCGGGCTCTGGCATAGCCCGGGGGCGGGGCATCTCCTGGGGGCGGGGCTCTGGCACAGCCCGGGGGCGGGGCAGCTCCTGGGGGCGGGGCTCTGGCTCCATTGGGAGCCGGGGACGGGGCAGCTCCTGGGGGCGGGGCTCTGGCACAGCCCGGGGTCGGGGTAGCTCCTGGGGGCGGGGCTCTGGCACAGGCCGGGAGCGGGGCAGCTCCTGGGGGCGGGGCTCAGGCTCCATTGTGAGCCGGGGGCGGGGCACCGCATGGGGGCGGGGCTCTGGCACAGCCCTGGGGCGGGGCAGCTCCTGGGGGCGGGGCTCTGGCTCCATTGGGAGCCGGGGGCGGGGCATCTCCTGGGGGCGGGGCTCTGGCACAGCCCGGAGGGCGGGGCAGCTCCTGGGGGCGGGGCTCTGGCTCCATTGGGAGCCGGGGGCGGGGCAGCTCCTGGGGGCAGGGCTCTGGCACAGCCCGGGGTCGGGGTAGCTCCTGGGGGCGGGGCTCTGGCACAGGCCGGGAGCGGGGCAGCTCTTGGGGGCGGGGCTCAGGCTGCATTGTGAGCCGGGGGCTGGGCAGCGAATGGGGGCGGGGCTCTGGCACAGCCCGGGGGCGGGGCAGCTCCTGGGGGCGGGGCTCTGGCTCCATTGGGAGCCGGGGGCGGGGCAGCTCCTGGGAGCGGGGCTAGGCTGCATTGTGAGCCGGGGGCGGGGCACCGCATGGGGGCGGGGCTCTGGCACAGCCCGGGGGCCGGGCAGCTCCTGGGGGCGGGGCTCTGTCACAGAGCGGGGACGTGGCCCCTCCTGGGGGTGGGGCTCTGGCATACCCCGGGGGCGGAGCAGCTCCTGGGGTGGGGCTCTGGCACAGCCCGGGGGCGGGGCATCTCCTGGGGCTGGTGCTCTGGCTCCATTGTGAGAAAGGGGCGGGTCAGCTCCTGGGGGCGGGGCTCTGGCACAGAGCGGGGGCGGGTCAGCTCCTGGGGGCGGGGCTCTGGCTCCATGGGGAGCCGGGGACGTGGTAGCTCCTGTGGGCGGGGCTCTGGCATAGCCCGGGGGCGGGGCAGCTCCTGGGGGCGGGGCTCTGGCTCCATTGGGAGCCGGGGGCGGGGCAGCTCCTGGGGGCAGGGCTCTGGCACAGAGCGGGGACGAGGTAGCTCCTGGGGGCGGGGCTCTGGCACAGAGCGGGGACGGGGCAGCTCCTGCGGGCGGGCTCTGGCATAGCCCGGGGGCGGGGCAGGTCCTGGGGGCGGGGCTCTGGCACAGCCCGGGGGCGGGGCATCTCCTGGGGGCGGGGCTCTGGCACAGCCCGGGGGCGGGGCAGCTCCTGGGGGCGGGGCTCTGGCTCCATTGGGAGCCGGGGACGGGGCAGCTCCTGGGGGCGGGGCTCTGGCACAGCCCGCTGGCGGGGCATCTTCTGGGGCTGGTGCTCTGGCTCCATTGTGAGCCAGGGGTGGGTCAGCTCCTGCGGGCGGGGCTCTGGCTCCATGGGGAGCCGGGTCGGGGCATCTCCTGGGGGCGGGGCTCTGGCACAGCCCGGGGGCGGGGCAGCTCCTGGGGGCGGGGCTCTGGCTCCATTGGGAGCCGGGGGCGGGGCAGCTCCTGGGGGCAGGGCTCTGGCACAGAGCGGGGACGGGGTAGCTCCTGGGGGCGGGGCTCTGGCACAGGCCGGGAGCGGGGCAGCTCCTGGGGGCGGGGCTCAGGCTCCATTGTGAGCCGGGGGCGGGGCACCGCATGGGGGCGGGGCTCTGGCTCCATGGGGAGCCGGGGGCGGGGCATCTCCTGGGGGCGGGGCTCTGGCACAGCCCGGGGGCGGGGCAGCTCCTGGGGGCAGGGCTCTGGCACAGAGCGGGGACGAGGTAGCTCCTGGGGGCGGGGCTCTGGCACAAAGCGGGGACGGGGCAGCTTCTGGGGGCGGGGCTCTGGCACAGCCCGGGGGCGGGGCATCTCCTGGGGCTGGTGCTCTGGCTCCATTGTGAGCCAGGGGCGGGTCAGCTCCTGGGGGCGGGGCTCTGGCTCCATGGGGAGCCGGGGGCGGGGCATCTCCTGGGGGCGGGGCTCTGGCACAGCCCGGGGGCGGGGCAGCTCCTGGGGGCGGGGCTCTGGCTCCATTGGGAGCCAGGGGCGGGGTAGCTCCTGGGTCAGGGCTCTGGCACAGAGCGGGGACGGGGTAGCTCCTGGGGGCGGGGCTCTGGCACAGGCCGGGAGCGGGGCATCTCCTGGGGGCGGTGCTCTGGCTCCATTGTGAGCCAGGGGCGGGGCAGGTCCTTGGGGCGGGTTTCTGGCTCCATTGTGAGCCGGGGGTGGGGCAGCGCCTGGGGGCGGGTTTCTGGCTCCATTTTGAACCGCAGGCGGGGCAGCTCCTGGGGACGGGGCTCTGGGTCAGCCCGGGGGCGGGGCAGCTCCTGGGGGCGGGGCATCTCCTGGGGGCGGTGCTCTGGCTCCATTGTGAGCCAGGGGCGGGGCAGCTCCTGGGGTCGGGGCTCTGGCACAGCCCGGGGGCGGGGCATCTCCTGGGGGGGGTTCTCTGGCTCCATTTTGAGCCGGGGGCGGGGCAGCTCCTGGGGGCGGGGCTCTGGCTCCATTCGGAGCCGGCGGCGAGGCAGCTCCTGGGGGCGGGGCTCTGGCTTCATTGGGAGCCGGGGGCGGGGCAGCTCTTGGGGGCGGGGCTCTGGCACAGAGCGGGGACGGGGCAGCTCCTGGGGGCGGGGCTCTGGCACAGCCCGGGGGAAGGGCAGCGCCTGGGGGCGGTGCTCTGGCTCCATTGGGAGCCGGGGACGGGGCAGCTCCTTGGGGCGGGGCTCTGGCACAGCCCGGGGGCGGGGCAGCGCCTGGGAGCGGGGCTCTGGCTCCATTGGGAGCCGGGGGCGGGGCAGTTCCTGGGGGCGGGGCTCTGGCTCCATTGTGAGCCGGGGGTGGGGCAGCTCCTGGGGACGGGGCTCTGGCTCCATTGTGAGCCGGGGGCGGGGCAGCTGCTGGGGGCGGGGCTCTGGGTGAGTCCGGGGCGGGGCAGCTCCTGGGGGCGGGGCAGCTCCTGGGGGCGGGGCTCTGGCACAGCCCGGGGGCGGGGCAGCCCCTGGGGGCGGGGCTCTGGCTCCATTGTGAGCCAGGGGCGGGGCTGCTCCTGGGGGCGGGGCTCTGGCTCCATTGGGAGCCGGGGGCGGGGCAGCTCCTGGGGGCGGGGCTCTGGGAGAGCCCGTGGGCGGGGCATCTCCTGGGGGCGGGGCTCTGGCACAGCCTGGGGGTGAACTAAGGATCTCTAGATATTCACTCTCCTGAGTGAGCTACTTCAGCACATACAAGGGACCTGCTTTAGGCTGCTGCTTCTCTGTCTGGGATGTTTCTGTCAGTCCTGGCACACAAGAAGGACGTCATTGCGAGAGGCCCAGGAGGGCCTGATGAATTCTTGCCGGCCTCACTCAGCCCTGTGAAGTATTACCCTGGACTCAGCTCTCCATTGGTCTGTCTGCTTTGGGGCAGGGACCATAACACGTCCTGCTGCATTCGTTATTTCAAAGGGTGGTTTAGGATTTTCAGTCTCAGACTGAAGTAGATGACCCGACAAACACAGTGTCAGTCTTTTCTAAAGAAGTGGCTGGGAGAGACTTTCCCCATGTGACCGTGTGGCCTAATGGATCAGGTGTCTGACATCGGATCAGAAGTTTGAGGGTTTGAGTCCCTTCGTGGTTGTGCTTGTGCAGTTTTCTCTTTGTGCTGAAAGTCCTGCTCCCTTCAGGGCTGGAGCCTCTTCTTGGCGGCTCCGGCCAATCCTCTGCCTTCAGCTAGAGCCCTGGGAAGGAGGTTGTCAGGGTTCACTCTGAACTCTAGTGTACAGATGTGGGGACCTGTATGAAACACCCCCTAAGGTTATTTTTACCAGTCTTTCTCCTTGAACGGTACACTGCCACCACCAAGTGATTTAAACAAACATTCAGGGAGGGTGTAACGAAGTGGGTGCCTCAGTTTCCCCTATGCCTCAGTTTCCCCTATGCATTTCTTAAGTCTCTAGGTGGTGGGATAAGGGTGTGTGATTGTTGCAAAGCCCTAGAGGGCCAGTGTGATGACACAGCATGGCCGACACCCTGTCTCCTGGCAATTCATGGCCTGGGCCCCTTCCCTGCAAAGGTGCCGGCTGAAGGGGTAGGGGAACAAAGGGATCAGGTGATCTCCTGGGCCAGGAAGGAGACAAAGGCAGAGGAGGGGCTGGAGACTTCGGAGGTGGCTGGGGACATGGAGGGAGGTCCAGACGGACCTCTGGCCTCCCCACAACCCAAAATGGACCTGACTGAGGGGTCCTGTTCTCTGTACCAACAAGCTCTGGTTTAGACCCTGTTCCTGTCGTCTAATAAACCTCCTGTTTTACTGGCCGGCTGAGAGTCACGTATGACCCAGAGCCCCGCCCCCAGGAGCTGCCCCGCCCCCGGGCTGTGCCAGAGCCCCGCCCCCAGGAACTGCCCCGCCCCCGGGCTGTGCCAGAGCCCCGCCCCCAGGAGCTGCCCCGCCCCCCGGCTGTGCCAGAGCCCCGCCCCCAGGAACTGCCCCGCCCCCGGGCTTTGCCAGAGCCCCGCCCCCAGGGGCTGCCGCGCCCCCGGACTGTGCCAGAGCCCCGCCCCCAGGCGCTGCCTGTCCCCGCTCTGTGCCAGAGCCCCGCCCCCAGGAGCTGCCCCGCCCCCGGGCAGTGACAAAGCCCCGCCCCCAGGATCTGTCCCGCCCCCGGGCTGTGACAGAGCCCCGCCCCCAGGAGCAGCCCCGCCCCCGGGCAGTGACAGAGCCCCACCCCCAGGATCTGTCCCGCCCCCGGGCTGTGCCAGAGCCCCGCCCCCAGGAGCAGCCCCGCCCCCGGGCAGTGACAGAGCCCCGCCCCCAGGAGCTGCCCCGCCCCCGGGCTCTGGGCTTTGTTCTCCCGGCTCCGTGGCACTAGCACTGAGCATGCGCAGTAACAGCTGCCTGAGCTGGGCTGAAGAGGGCGGAAGCGGCTCCCGGGGCAGGCTCCTGAAGGGACCGGAAGTGACGTTAAAAACGCGCCGTTGAAGAGTTTTGTGTCTCGCGGCTCTGGGCATGCGCAGATCGGGGCGTGGGGAGAGGAGCAGGTGACCCCCGAGGGGGGGGGCTGAGACCCCCTCGGATTTACCGCTGCCCCCGGCCCTGGGGACCCCCCGCCCCGCCCCCTTCCTCCCCCCCATCCCTGAGCAGGTCTCTGCCCCTCCCCCCATGGGCGGCTCTCACTGTGGGGGGGGGCTCGGCTGGGCTCTGGGGGGGGGCGGTCTGGGGCCCCTGGCTGGGGGCTGGGCTCTGGGGGGCTCTGGGGCCCTGTCTGGGCTCTGGGGGGGGTCTCGGGTCCCTGGCTGGGGGCTAGGCTCTGGGGGGGTCTGGGGCCCCTGGCTGGGGTCTGGGGCCCCTGGCTGGGGTCTGGGCTCTGGGGGGGTCTGGGGCCCCTGGCTGGGGTCTGGGCTCTGGGGGGGTCTGGGGCCCCTGGCTGGCGGTCTGGGCTCAGGGGGTATCTGGGGTCCTGTCTGGGCTCTGGGGGGGTCTAGGGTCCCTGGCTGGGGTCTGGGCTCTGGGGGGGGTCTGGGGCCCCTGGCTGGGGTCTGGGCTCTGGGGGGGGTCTGGGGCCCCTGGCTGGGGGTCTGGGCTCAGGGGGTATCTGGGGTCCTGTCTGGGCTCTGGGGGGGGGTCTGGGGCCCCTGGCTGGGGGTCTGGGTTCTGGGGGGGGTCTGGGGCCCCTGGCTGGGGGCCCTGGCTGGGGGTCAGGGCTCTGGGGGGGGGGTCTGGGGCCCCTGGCTAGGGGCTGGGCTCTGGGGGGGTCTGGGGCCCCTGGCTGGCGGTCTGGGCTCTGTGGGGGATCTGGGGCCCCTGGCTCGGGGTCTGGGCTATGGGGGGGTCTGGGGCCCCTGCCTGGGGGTCTGGGCTCTGAGGGGGGTCGGGGGCCCCTGGCTGGGGGCTGGGAATGTGACATCACCGATTCTGCTTTTCTCCCCTCTGGAAAACTGCGGAAACATCCGGTTCCATTGGGACAATTCATCCCCCGAGTCCTTGTCCTAAATCTGGGGGTGCGGGAGGGGGGAAGGGGGTTCGCTCTGCCCCACAACGGTCTCTCCCACAGCGCTCTGGACTCGCTCTTCCTGATACCTGGTGTCACGGACACCACTGTTAATCCAGAGTCACTGCCTGGACAGACGAGGAGTGACTCCAGATCGACAGTGGGGCAAATGAGATCAGCAATTCCCCCTGTGAGGAGGGGCTCTCATTAGCTGCTCCCCCCAGAGAGCTCAAGGGGGGAAGGCTGCTCCAACACCCTGTCCCTCTCTGCTCAGGATATTGGGGTTCAGCTTCCAGGGTCAGACGCTGCAGCCTCCAGCGTGATCTGGGCGACCAGGCTTAGCAGCTGCTGCTCCCCCAGCGGGGTCTGTGCTGGGAAGTGACCTTAATTAAAGCTTCTTCTCTGCCCAACCCACGTGATGACTTTCTCCAGCTGGCACCAGCCCCCTAGGGCAGCCCTGAGCCCTGTTGATACTAAATTCTGAGCCACAGATTCCAGGTAATTGGACGAAATGAGGGGGAAATGCTGGGGTCTGGCCTTAAAATGACTCTACTCAAACAGACCCTCCCCCCTCATTTCTCATCCCATTAGCAATTGCAGGAGCAAATCCAGCCTTGGGGGAGCAAACAACCCAGGAATGGGACTTTCCTACCAGACGGGCAGGGAGAGGGGACAGGGAAAAGGAGAAAGAGAGACTGAAAGGAGCCATGGGAGAGAAGAGTTTGGAGAGAGATTTCCAGATCTCTAATCTGCCCAGACAGATGTATTACTGCAGCCTAGGTAAAATCATTTTCCTATGGAAAAGATGAGGATCAAACAGAGGAAGACCCAGTTCCTGACTCCATATCCCTCCTACTGGGGTGTGGCTGCCGTGGGGTCAGTGTCCAAGGGAATCCCCCACAGTAAATACTTTGGCTCTGCTTTTTTCTAGCATTGTGTTCAGATGCTTTGTTACAGAATGGGGGGAGGGAGAAAAGAGGTTAAAAATGTCTCTGTGGGTTTAGCCTGGCAGGAGTGGCCAGGTCTCCACTGTAATAAAGAGATCGAGCATTTTCTCAGCATGGCAGACTCTAGGGTGTCTGTCTGCAGGGGAAAAGCCTGGGGCAATCGTGCTGTGAAATTAATTAAAGCCTGTTCTGAAACCTCCACAACTGCCCTTCTCACCCTGCCAGGCTGCAGGATAATGTCCGTGTTTTGCTCCAGTTCATCCCATCCTCCCATGGGACAGGGGAGAGACATGGCTGCAGAGGAGCCAGTTCAGGTAGGGATTATCAGGGGGTTGCTGGTGGGTTCCTGCGGGAGGAAGAGGGACAGCAAATACACCGGAGATGGGAACGTTTGCACTGTCTGGTTTGGAGGTTGGAGCTAGGATGACCAGACAGCAAGTGTGAAAAATTTGAGAGGGAAGTGGCACAAGGATGCAAATAGTGCACACACACACGCACACTAGGGTGACCAGACAACATATGTGAAAAATTGGGATGGGGGTGGGGGGGTAATAGGAGCCTATATAAGAAAAAGACCCCAAAATCAGGACTGTCCCTATAAAATCGGGACATCTGGTCACCCTAGTTGGGGCGGGACAGGAAATTCACAGGATGGAGACTGGGAGGAGGCCTGGGTGGGGCAAACCTGCTGGGAAATGTTTAATAAGTGGCCTAGATTCTAGCAACGGACCCATGAGGTTGGAAGGTGGAAATGCCCTAATTTGTGGAACAGGAAACAACCCACCTAGGTGGGGCTGGGAAAATGGAGCAGATCCCAGTGCTGGAGCCTGACCTGAGTAACCAGCGGCTGCTCTGAGATCTAGATCTAGGGGGTAACCCACCAATGAGGCTTAGGGAGGGTTCTTAAGCTTTTTCTGTCTGAGCCCCCTCAACACGCTGTAACCCCCCCACGGCCCTGCATCGGCATGTTTCTCTGCATATAAAAGCCAGGGCTGGCATTAGGGGGTGGTAACCAGGGCAAGTGCCTGGGGCCCCATGTGACAGGCCCCCCCGCAAAGCTAACTTCAGCCCCTGGGGGCAGGGCTCAGGACCCAGCCTTCAGCCCCATGCAGGGAGGTTTCATCTTTCTGCCTCAGGCCCAAGCGAGTCTAACACTGGCCCTGCTTGGAGGACCCCCTGAAACCTGCTTACAGCTCCCCAGAGGTCCAGGGACTCCTGCCTTAGGGGATATGCCCCATCCCGCCGTATCCAGCTCCAGGGCTGGCCTTCGAGAAAATGGCACCCTGGGCAAACTTATATTTTGGTGCCCCCCCCCATCACCCCTGGCCCTCATGAGCTCCCCACCATCCCCTCCAGGCCCCGATGCCTCCCTCCGGTGCTTACTTTGTATTGAAAGAGCGGCCGGAGCTCATCCCCAGCACAAATGAAGCCCTGGCAGGGCGGCCTGATAGCAGTGGCTGCCGACCAAGTGCCCAGCTCTGAAGGCAAAGCCACCGCCAGCAGCAGCGCAGAGGTAAGGGTGGCCTGGTATGTGCTGTACTGTGCAGCCTTTTCTTTTATTGAAAGTGCATGTTGTGATGTGGTATTACACCGCCCTGGGTCCGCCTCTGCTGGCTACAGTTCCAAACTTAACAGAGTGAAAGTCACCTCCGCTACTCGCTTCACATGTATCGTCCAGGAACACACAGACCAAGGGCAGTGACCACACAGACATTCACACGTACAAGGTCTAGTCTGTTTGACAAGTTTTATGAAAGTTACAATTAAAGTTCTGAATCCCCAAGCATAGAGAAATTCTATAAAGCCCTATGCAAAAGTTACAAATCTAGTTCTACTCCCATCCTTAGCAATAGTGGTAGGGTCTGATGAGTCTCCAATGGATTGATCATCAGTAGAGGGATGGTTCCTGCTGGAGTATTCCATAGGGAGCTCAATTTTCCCACTCTGGGCACCCCTTTCTATAATGTGGTTCTGATCATCTCTCATTAACATTGACGCACATCTGGAAGCAGAGGTGCCTTTACAGAATTTTTTAATTTAAAATTAATCTTCTGGCTAATTTTTCACACTGTTACCACTTGATTCCTCTTTCCCCATAATCTTAGGGCATCGGGTTATTCCTCAGTCATTTACTTATGTCAGCTTTTCTTTGCTCCAAGGCCTCAAATAGCTAAACTCTTGCAGGTCTCAGCCTACAGGCCTTGTGTTTCAATCCTATTTACTTAGATACCAAATACATGATTATTCTTCCTCTATACTCACTGCAGAGCAGTGGGGAGAGGAGAGACAGGACACCCCTGCTAGAGGCACCCCCTGGACCGTCGCCTAGTCCACCCACCACCAAGGCTGGCCCTGTCCAGCTCCTCACAATGAGAACAGTGTTGGGCTTTCTCCCAGCGAGCTCTCCCTGCACTCTGCTCGGGCCTCCATCTCCCGTATCAGTCTCACACGAGTAGGAGTGTGATGGATCTGCTGGGAGAGACAAGGAGCTCTCTCTTCGTCCCCTCCCCCTGGTGTTCTCTGGATGCTCTGAGTGGGGTGGGGGTGGGACTCCTGACTGTGAGCCACCCAGAGCTTCCCTTTGATGGGCTCCTCTCCCCCAGGAACGGTGGGGCTGTGAGTGGGGCAGCAGGTACTGAGTGTTGGACTCTTGCTCTTTCAGGGGCCGGTGACCTTCGAGGAGGTGGCTGTGTATTTCACCAGGGAAGAGGGGGCTTTGCTGGACCCCGCTCAGAGAGCCCTCTACAGAGCCGTCATGCAGGAGAACTATGAGAACGTGACCTCGCTGGGTAAGGATTCCTGTCCCCTTGGCCCCTACTGGGCTCACAGGCGCAGGGAGCTCTACCGGACCGAAGACAAATGGACAGGCCCAGTGAAAGGAAAACAAAATGTTTTCTACAGCAGCATGGCTCAAGGGCATTGGCCAGTATGGACTCTATTGTCGTCTTCGCTTCTCCGTGCTAATCGAAGGACTTTCCAATGCCGTGTGTCGGTTGGCTAATAAACCCTGCTGTGGTTTAACAGTCTGCCCAGTGTCACAGCACAAACTTGCTGAGGTGCATCGAATGAGGAACAGACTCTGAACAGGAGTGTCGCTCGGCTGGACCTGCTGGCATTGCTCACAGGTTGAAATAGGAGTGTTGAAGCCAGTGGCTCAGTCTTGGGAGTTGAAGCCAGAGACTCCGTCTAAGGCCTATCCTTGTGGAAGAGCGAGACCCCTTGGGGGTCTAGTGCACTCAAGGGGCACCTCCCAAGGATGGGTTAAAAGACAAGGCATTGCACAGATCCTATGGATCCATGACAGTGTCCATGGGCCTTATGGGGAAAAGATACAAAACAAGAAAAGCATCTAAATGCGTATTTACCATCGTCCCCTCATCAGTCCGCTTGGGAATCCCTGATCAGTTCCAAAGTGTATTAAAACCTTCCTTAAAACCTTCCCTCTTTTAGATTACAGGTCATGTCAGTTTGTAGCCCCAAAAGACCCCTCTAAGTCAATTCAAACTCCGCTGTTTCTCCCCAAACAGTCTGTCTTCAGTCTCCTGAAAGAGGTGAAATCAGTCACTGGCCCTTTCTGCGTGGGGCAAAGCTTCAAAAGCTGGAGATCTGCATAACCAGCCTTGAGATCTGGCATTCATTACCCCTTAGTGACACCAGATTGCACAGGAAACCCATCCCTCAGCCCTCCCTGGTGTCATCTGGCCCATCTCAGCATCATAGTCTGTGGAGTATTCATACTCTCAAGGGCTGGCTCAAAGATACAGATAACAGTCAGAACTAGGGCCAGTGTTTGCTGGCAATGAAAACAGAGTAATTGACAAACATGAGCAATATATAATCCTTTACAGCCTGAAAGTGCATTGGGGGGAGGGGACAGGAGCCAGCCGTGTGGGGGAGGTGGGGCCCAGACACTGGGCATTGAGAGCCTAGAGCCGGCTGCGTGCTGGGGAGATGGGACATGAACCCGCTGTGTGCAGGGGAGATAAGCAGGGGAGAGGGGCTGTGGACGCAGCCGAGAGCAGCTGCGAGCGCCGTCTGCTCTGCAGCATGATGTGGGAGCCTGGCGTCCCCCTTTCAAGGTTCCCCTGGGCAGGGTTCCCCTACCTGCCCAGGGGAAGCTGCACAGTGGTTTTGCTGAACCCAGACTTGCATGAGGACGGAAGAAATTAGCAGCAAGTCTCAACCGCAGCCAGTCCCCAGCCTCTGCCCTGTGAGTCAGGTGTCCCCAGGCAGAAATCGGTGGGGGTGTAATTCCAGTAAAAAATGCAGTAAAAGCGGCAGTTTCCGGAAAACACTGGCCCTAGTCATAACATTAAATACAATAGTTTCAAGATATGTTCCTATGTTCATCAGTTCTGTCACTCTGCCTTCACATAGTTCACTCTGCCGGTGGGTTCTACCCCTTCCCCCATTCTGTGTCTGTCTGGTCTATTTAGATTGTAAATTCTTCAGGGCATGGGCCTTCTACTATTCTGGGTTTGTACCTTGCCTAGCACAATGGGGACCCACTTCTTAGCTGGTCCATAGGCAAAAAGGTAATGAATATGATTTATAATAATAACAACTCTCCTGCCACTTTAAGTCAAGGAAGATGGCCTTGGGATATTACTACTTAAAAATGAGCAGGGGTTAAAACCATGGAATAGTCCTTGTGACAAGTATCCCACAAATTACACTGACCTCCCTTGTTTTCTTTGCCTTGAGCAGGGTTTCCAGTTTTCAAACCTGATGTGATCTCGCAGCTGGAATGAGGGAAATGGACAACAATCTACAGCAACCTCATTAACCATAAACACACTCTCATCATGCTCCAGCCAGAAGGGAAATGAGCAGAAATTCTTGCTGTTCAGTCACGGACACACTTACACAACTGCACAGCAGTGCGTCTGTTGTGGAAGCTGGTGTGAGCAAACAATGGGAAATGATCACTCAATGAGAACAGAAGTAGATGTGGCATGAGATACCTGTGTCAGTCAAGTAGTTGTGGCTGAGTGGTTAAGCTGATGGACTTGAAATCCATTGGGATCTCCCTGTGCAGGTTCAAATCCTGTCAACTACGGAGGAACTTGTGGTTCTTTAGTTTCAGTACCTGAGCATCCTTGGTGTCAAGGGGAGCTAGGTCTTGTCTCATCTCACTCTCAGGCTATGTCTACACTACTGAGTTATGCCACTTTAGTTAAACCGTTATAATTAAACTGCTGTTGCATGTCCACACTATGCTGCTTGTGTCACCAGAGCGCATCCACGCCAGCAGCCCTGTAAACGCCCCAAAGAGCAGTGCACTGTGGGTAGCTATCGCACTGTGCAACTGGCCGCAGGGGGCTGTGGGAGGGGTTTGCAATGGCTCATGGGCCGGTGCAGCATCACATGATGCAGGTTTCTCTGTCCCATTGTTCCATGGGCAGCCTACTAGATTGCCAGCTGCTTCTCCACTGCAGTGTGTGTGTGTGGAGAGCCCGTCTGTGCGTTGGGGAAGAGAGAGTGTGCTGGCACACTGTGTCTAAGCTCAGACAGCTGCTGGAACCAACCAGTCCTCAGGCAGGGGAAGGGGGACACCCCAGTCCTGAAGCAAGGGGAGGGGACACCCCAGTCCTGAGGCAGGGGGAGGGGACACCCCAGTCCTGAAGCAAGGGGAGGGGAACACCCCTGACATCAGCCCCCGCTTCCCTCACTGGTTCAGATCAGCACTGCACAGCAGTGTCTCTCCCTCTCTCTCTCTCTCACACACACACACACACACACATGCTGCTGCCTGCCTGGCTCTGTGTCAGGGGCCGGAACAGGGGGGTTACCAGCCGTAAGGGCGAACAGTGGAGGGGGGAACAGGACGGAGGCCTGACGAGAAGAGGCATTCTGTGTTTGTGGCCTCGGGGGAACAGGGTGGGATGGAGCCTCAGGGAGATGGGGCGGTGTAGGGTTGGGGCCCCAGGGAGAAGGGGAGGCGTGAGTGCAGGTCCTTGCAGGAAAGGGTCATCATGGGGTGAGTTTAGATGCCGGTGGCCCCCCCACTGTAAGGAGCTTCCGCCCCCCAGCTCCGTGGTCGCCGTGCGGGGGAGCAGCATCCCCCGGCAGTGATTTGCTCCTTGCTGCCGGAGCAGAGCAGCAGGCTCAGCCGTCAGAACTTCCCGGAGCGATGAGAGGGGAGGGGCCCAGCCTCTGGAGCAGGATCGCAGGGCAGGGAGTTCCCGGCAGGCATTGTGGGATACTGGCGGAGGCCAGTTCTGGTGATGTAATGACCAGCAGCGTCTACACTGACACTTTGTCACTCTCAGTTTGCTGCAAAAAGCTCCAGGCCTCTCGTCGAGGTGGTTTGATTTTGTCACCGACAGAGGGCAGATTTGTCGCCAGACCTTGCCGTGTGTGCACCAGCCAAAAGCTGGCGATCGAGGGAGCATCGTGTGTTTTTCACACGCCTGAGCAATATAATGATGCTGAAATAACTTTGTAGTGCAGACCTGGCCAAGGATTTTCACACACACAGCTTGCAAGGGAAACTTCACCTGCTCCTCTGCTTTGCAGAATCCAAACACAAGCAAAGGCCCAGGTGGGGGCTGGCAGGGAGTCAGGTGTGGATAGACACTATGGTTTAGTCACTGCTGGGCACTATGTCTTAGCTCGTTACTGAAAGTTTGGGAGTTAAGAGCCGACAGGTCCGTGTGCCAGTCCCCTCCCAGACGACCCCTCCCTCTGGGACAGGGGCAGGTCTGACTCTCACACCAAATGGCTCCTTGTGGCTGCCAGAATCTGTGGGTGGCTCATTTAGTTTACGCCAAGGGTGGAGTCCTGCTTTGTGCACCGTGTCTGAGACTGAAAATCCTAAACCACCCTTTGAAATAACGAATGCAGCAGGACGTGTTATGGTCCCTGCCCCAAAGCAGACAGACCAGTGGAGAGCTGAGTCCAGGGTAACACTTCACAGGGCTGAGTAAGGCCGGCAAAATTCATCTTCCCCTCATGGGCCTCTCGCAATGACGTCCTTCTTGTGTGCCAGGACTGACAAAAACATCCCAGACACAGAAGCAGCAGGTCAAAATAGTCACTTGTAGATGCTGAAGTAGCTCAGTGAGGAGAGCATTAGACTGATGATCTAGAGGACCCTAGTTCACCCCCAGATTTTAGCCTGCTCCTTGGGGTCAGGGCTGGGCTGTTTTCTGGAAGGGCAGCAGTGGGTTTACCTGCCATGAGTCCTTTATTTCACGCCCCACAGCAGGGAAAAGCAGCGTGGGCTTGTGTACCCAGTTGGCCCATGTGAGCTTTCTTTCGTCTCTTGCTCCTTCTCAGCAAGGGGAAGGAAAAGAAGCTCTCCTTCAAGCTGGAGTCACAAGGGCGACGTAAGGATGACTTCCTGAGCGCTGGCTCCAGACCTTCGCTCTACCAGCCGACCCATCGAAGACCTGCCACCACTTTCTCCAGTTTCTCCACCCGGTATGAGAGGTGAGCTCTCTGAGAGAGATGCTGTGTGCATTCCCCCACGTGGCTACCTAGTGTCACTGTTGCTCTCTGACAGATGCTGTGTGCATTACCCCACGTGACCGCCCAGTGTCACTGTTGCTCTCTGAGAGAGATGCTGTGTGCATTCCCCCACGTGGCCACCTAGTGTCACTGTTGCTCTCTGACAGATGCTGTGTGCATTACCCCACGTGACCGCCCAGTGTCACTGTTGCTCTCTGAGAGAGATGCTGTGTGCATTCCCCCACGTGGCCACCTAGTGTCACTGTTGCTCTCTGACAGATGCTGTGTGCATTACCCCACGTGACCGCCCAGTGTCACTGTTGCTCTCTGAGAGAGACGCTGTGTGCATTACCACACGTGGCCACCCGGTGTCACTGTTGCTCTCCGAGAGAGATGCTGTGTGCATTACCCCACGTGGCCACCCGGTGTCACTGTTGCTCTCTGAGAGAGGCGCTGTGTGCATTACCCCACGTGGCCACCCGGTGTCACTGTTGCTCTCTGAGAGAGACGCTGTGTGCATTACCCCACGTGGACACCCGGTGTCACTGTTGCTCTCTGAGAGAGACGCTGTGTGCATTACGCCACGTGACCGCCCAGTGTCACTGTTGCTCTCTGAGAGAGATGCTGTGTGCATTACCACACGTGGCCACCCGGTGTCACTGTTGCTCTCTGAGAGAGATGCTGTGTGCATTACCGCACGTGGCCACCCGGTGTCACTGTTGCTCTCTGAGCGAGATGCTGTGCGCATTACCCCACGTGGCCACCCGGTGTCACTGTTGCTCTCTGAGACAGACGCTGTGTGCATTACCCCAGGTGGCCAACCAGTGTCACTGTTGATCTCTGAGAGATGCTGTGTGCATTACCCCACGTGGCCACCCGGTGTCACTTTTGCTCTCTGAGAGAGATGCTGTGTGCATTACCCCACGTGGCCACCCGGTGTCACTTTTGCTCTCTGAGAGAGACGCTGTGTGCATTACCGCACGTGGCCACCCGGTGTCACTTTTGCTCTCTGAGAGAGACGCTGTGTGCATTACCCCACGTGGCCACCCGGTGTCACTTTTGCTCTCTGAGAGAGACGCTGTGTGCATTACCGCACGTGGCCACCCGGTGTCACTTTTGCTCTCTGAGAGAGATGCTGTGTGCATTACCCCACGTGGCCACCCGGTGTCACTTTTGCTCTCTGAGAGAGACGCTGTGTGCATTACCGCACGTGGCCACCCGGTGTCACTTTTGCTCTCTGAGAGAGACGCTGTGTGCATTACCCCACGTGGCCACCCGGTGTCACTTTTGCTCTCTGAGAGAGATGCTGTGTGCATTACCCCACGTGGCCACCCGGTGTCACTGTTGCTCTCTGAGAGAGATGCTGTGTGCATTACCGCACGTGGCCACCCGGTGTCACTGTTGCTCTCTGAGAGAGATGTTGTGTGCATTACCCCACGTGGCCACCTGGTGCCACTGTTGCTCTCCGAGAGAGATGCTGTGTGCATTACCCCACGTGGCCACGTGGTGTCACTGTTGCTGTCTGAGAGAGGCGCTGTGTGCATTACCCCAGGTGGCCACCCAGTGTCACTGTTGATCTCTGAGATGCTGTGTGCATTACCCCACGTGGCCACCCGGTGTCACTGTTGCTGTCTGAGAGAGACGCTGTGTGCATTACCCAGCGTGACCTCCCAGTGTCACTGTTGCTCTCTGAGAGAGATGCTGTGTGCGTTACCCCACGTGGCCACCCGGTGTCACTGTTGCTCTCTGAGAGAGACGCTGTGTGCGTTACCCCACGTGGCCACCCAGTGTCACTTTTGCTCTCTGAGAGAGATGCTGTGTGCATTACCGCACGTGGACACCCGGTGTCACTGTTGCTCTCTGAGAGAGACGCTGTGTGCGTTACCCCACGTGGCCACCCAGTGTCACTTTTGCTCTCTGAGAGAGATGCTGTGTGCGTTACCCCACGTGGCCACCCAGTGTCACTTTTGCTCTCTGAGGGAGATGCTGTGTGCATTACCCCACGTGGCCAACCGGTGTCACTGTTGCTCTCTGAGAGAGACGCTGTGTGCATTACCCCACGTGGCCACCCGGTGTCACTGTTGCTCTCTGAGAGAGGCGCTGTGTGCATTACCCCATGTGGCCAACCGGTGTCACTGTTGCTCTCTGAGAGAGACGCTGTGTGCATTACCCCACGTGGCCACCCGGTGTCACTGTTGCTCTCTGAGAGAGACGCTGTGTGCATTACCCCACGTGGCCACCCGGTGTCACTGTTGCTCTCTGAGAGAGATGCTGTGTGCATTACCACACAGGTGACTTCTCTCATACAAATGCTAAGCAGTTGGTGGTGTGATGTTACAGGTGAGCTGGAAATGAGGCTATTTCTTGAGGTGGAAGACAATGATTGTGTCAGGAGTGGGATGTGAACACACACCTCTATATGGAGCCCAGAACAACATATGATGAAAAGACAAAGCCTTGATGCCCTAGATCACTCGGCCAGACTGACACTGTTAGTCAAGCGATTTATCAATCGTAGTTTTCTTTAACATGGTCAACCAATCAGGTTCCCTCCTAGGCCAGGCTGCAGCCCAGCTTCAGGGCTCAGAGGAAATGGAGCTCACACCCCTACCTACAGGACTCCAGGCACGACCAGCCTTCTGGATCAAACGTCCCCCCGGCGCTCAAGTCACAACAACGTGCCGGCAAAAGACAGGCTCCCACGTCATTGGAGAGAGCAAGACGAAGCCTTGGAACACCCAGTAGTGTTAACAGTGGCGTACCCAGGTGCAGAGCACCAGGGAGCGGAGTTAAAAAAGGTGCCTCCCCTTGTACTCACCCGGCGGTGCTCCAGCCGTTCGGCGGCACTTTGGTGGCGGGTCCCGTCCGTTCACTCGCTCCGGGTCTTCAGTGGTCCCCGCCGCGGAAGTGCTGCCGAAGACCTGGAGCGAGTGAAGGACCCACCGCTGAAGTTTCGCTGAACAGTGTCGACGGGTGAGTGCAAGGGGAGGCGCTTTTTTTTAGCTCTGTTCCCCCTTTAAACATTTTTTTTAAGAAGCTGCTTCTGCTCAGAGAGGGAGCAGCCGCTATCTCTGCTCTGCACCTGGCAACGCTACTGAGTGTTAGGTGGCAGAAGAGCTGCTCCAAGGTCCCAGCAAGACTTGTACTTGGATTGCAGGATTCAAAGTCCTGAGTGCTGCCCTTACACCATGGGAGAACACCCTGTGTTTGTCTGACTTCTGGTGTAGAAGAGCCTGGGCGGCCAATAATTTGCCTTCCTTCCTCAAGGCCTCTCTGGCCTGTGCTGTATTTGCTCAACAAGTCAGCACGCAGCGGTTTGCTGTGGACCCAGAAGCCTTTCTTCCTCCAGACTGGGAGGCCAGTGGGCGTGTGAGGAAGTTGCCCCTTCAGTCCCAGGCAGTAAATGGCCCTTCCTAGGAAAGCCCAAGTCCTGAAAAGAAAAGAGGCTACTGAAGAAGTTTCTGGGAGAAATGATCTTTTTTACCCCTGACCAGGGACTTGAACCCTGGACCCTCAGATTAAAAGTCTCATGTTTTACCAACTGAGCTAGCCAGGCTCACACAAAGAGTTGGCAAGTTTGATGTAGAAGAGAAACTAGACAAGAAAAAAAGGGCAGGAAACAACAGCTTTCTCCAGCACGCTTTCTCAGCTCATTTCCCCACCTTCTGTCGTGCAGGGGTTGGGGTGATCCCAGTGGCAAAAAGGGGAGCACCTTGCTGGACAGCTAAGGGACCTGAGAAAAGTAAATTAGGTTTACGGGGAGAGGGATAGGTCAGTGGTTTAAGCATTGACTTGCTAAATCCAGGATTGTGAGTTCAATTGTTCAGTGGGTGGTTTAGGGATCTGGGGCAAAAATTGGGGATTGGCTTTGCTTTGAGTAGGGGGTTGAACTAGATGACCTCCTAATGTCCCTTCCATCCCTGATATTCTATGATTCTCAGCTTTCCATTGGTCTGTCTACTTTGGGGCAGGGACAATAACATGTGCTGCTCCATTCTTTATTTCAAAGGGTGGTTTAGGATTTTCAGTCTCAGACTCGGTGCACAAAGCAGGACTTCACCCTCGGTGTAAACTAAATGAGCCACCCACAGATTCTGGCAGCCACAATGAGGCATTTGGTGTGAGAGTCAGACCTGCCCCTGTCCCAGAGAATACTCCCAGGGGTTATCACCTACATACATTGCAGTGATGTCTGGTGTGTACTCATGGGGAACCAGCTCACAAAGACAGAGGCAGGAGCTGGTCCCAGTGTATCCCCCATCTGCAGTGTGGAGAGAAAATTACCTCCAGCCACGGCCCATCTGCAAACCCCTTGCTGAATTACAGGCTGTCTTGGAAGCCCACTGCACAATGCTGTGTCCTCAAACACACATCCCCAGCCTTAGGGATACTGCCATATTGTGTAAATAAGGGACATGGGGGAGGAAGCGGACAGGGTAAAAACCTGTGGTGCTCATGGCCCACCACATTCATTGACCTCCCCTCAGGCAGGGGACTTATAGGCCCTGGATCACCTGCCCCCTATAGCCTGGATCTCTGAGACGCCCAGGCCCAACTGGGTAGCCGCTCTTGCAATCCCTCTATGGGAGAATTGGGAGCCATACTCTCCCAGTGGCAATATTTCAGAGGTGGGTACAGACTTTGTGATAGAAGCCTGGGGCTTGTCTCTGCACCTCCCCTATCTGGAAGAACAGAGGCTGAGGGGGCACAAGGGCAGAAGGTGACAAACAGGCCCGAACAGGAGAGATTTTCTTTCCGTTTCAATTCATCAAAATCTCATCCCTGAAAAGCTCCGAAGGGGTGTAGCCCCATTCCCGCCACAAGGCTCGAAGAGGTGACTGGCCGAGATCCTCCAGCTTTCCCTGGCTGATGCTAAGGCACTTTCTCAGCTCATTTCACCACCCTCTGTCCTGCAGGGGTTGGGGTTATCCCAAGGACAGGCCAGTGGCAGAAGGAGGAGTGTCTTGCTGGACAGCTAGGGAAAAAGTTAACTGTCATGTTTCTGAACCAGGGATCTTTTGCATATTAGGCAAACGTGATAACCACTACACTATAGAAACTTCCTTCAAATGCCCACCACTTGGCTGGTGCTCACGCTGGCACACACCGATGGGCGAACCTGGAGAAAGTGGCAGCAGCCCTTCGAGAGATCAACTGGTAGAGCAAAGGACTGGAGCCGGAGCTCAGGAAGTCAACCTTCTCTTGCCCTTGTGACTGCAGCTTGAAGGAGAGCTTCTTTTCCTTCCCCTTGCTGAGAAAGAGCAAGAGAAGAAGAAAAGCCCAGGTGGGCACAAGCCCCCACTGTCTTTTCCTGCTGGGGAGCCTGAAATGAGGGACTCGTGGTGGGTAGAGGTACCATTGCGCTTCGAGAAAACAGCCCACCCCTGCACACAAAGAGCATGCCAAAGCCTGGGATTGAACCAGGGACCTCTAGATCTTCAATCTAACACTCTCCCCACTGAGCTACTGTGGTATCTCCAAGGTGCATTTTTGGCCTGTTGCTTCTCTGTCCGGGTAGTTAAGCTCTGGAATAGGCTCCCAAGGGTATCTGTGGAGTCTCTGTCCTTGGAGGTTTTTAAGAGCAGGTTCGACAAACACCTGTCAGGGATGGTCTAGATTATACTTATGAGTGCAGGAGCCTGGACTAGATGACCTCTCAAGGTCCCTTACAGTCCTATGATTCCTGCCCTTCCCCACTTTCTCTAGCAGCACTTTTAAGAACAGGCCAGGGAAACATGTAAATACTTTGAACCAAATTCCGGAAGCTGCTGAGCTTGCACAAGTTAAAATGAAACCAAGGTTCCGCCTCTCCAAGGACCTGGCCCCTAGTGCAAAATTATAGACACTCCCCAGAAATATGAAACGGCAACTTCATAACTGAGAGAATGTTATTTATCTATTGACTTCTGGGAATTACCAATAAAAAACAATAACCTAGTGAAGGTGATACCCTGAGGGAAAGATCTCATGTGTCTTTACAAATCGGTATAATCTAATCTGGAACTTTATACACTACAATGCCTAATTCGTAGCCCTATGGCAATTGCCTGGTGTCACTACAGGGCAGAATTAAGGTTGGGTTCCTTAGCTGTGCATTTCCATCCCCTGTCCTATTGTGATTGCTGTTACGTGGATTTAGCAAAATTCATTTAGTCTAATTTCTTTTTAAAATTTCAATAGATGATATCGATATTTATTTTAAGCCCTTTTTTCAATGTTTACAATTTCAATGTTCAGAGCTGTGGGAAGTTATGGGGGTGGTCAGACAACAATTATTTAATTACAGTAAACGTTGAGATTCCAAAAGCCAAATCTGTATAACTGTTCAAACAGAAATTGCCAATGTCACATGCAAAATATAGTGTAAATATCCTTAAATCAAACTCGACTTTCGCCAGAAGCATTTCTGTATTTTGCCTATATAAATATTTTTTTCATTTGTATGTGTGTACAGGGAAATCAACATTTACTGCAATTTAGTAATAAAAATCCAATCCTTTCAAGCATCATTTTAAGTAATGAAGTACTTGAATTCTTTCACTTCCAGGACTGTAATGCTTGATTACAGGATAATTACACCCTCCCTGTGATGTATTTTACTCTCAGTACCGTAACCCCCTCGGGATGTAGCTCCTGTCTGGGAGCTCTGCTGAGCCAGTGGCATTATGATCAGAAGGTGACACTCTGACACATGAGCAGAGACACATGGGGGAGGGGGAGGTAACATGGAGGCTACCAGAGTTGAATATAGCCCTACAGAGTGTGGGGAGCCAACTCCCTCTCAGCCTCTCCTCTCTCCCACCTCCCAGAGTCAGTAACGCTGATAAATCGTTCCCTGAAATCTAAATAGCCCCAGTATGTGAGACAGTGATTGACGCAGGTGCCTTAGGGGCTGCAGCACCAGCCCCCTGCCTGGACGAGGGGGATGAAGAACTGCAGTAGAATCGGGTTAGGCTGGGAGAGGGCACAGCTGATGTGGGACTGGGAGCAAAGTTCACAAAGAGGCCAGAACTCATGGGGGGTTTGGGAGAAGTCACCAGGACTGGGTAGAGGCACATCAGTGTATTTTCCCCATTAACCATCCTGCCCTGTATTTAATTTAGAAACGTTTCATTCATATCGAAACACCTTGGAACTAAGCTGGGTTGATGCATTTCCAGTTACAGTGGCACAGTTTTCATTCAGTCAATAATTGGTGTGCTTTCATGAATTTCATGTGTGCTGTGAGTGTCAAAATTTTAGACATTAAGAAATGGTAATTAGGTGTCAGTTCAGTTCTCATGCGTTTATCTCATAATTTTAATTTCAGGTTTGAATCAGTATTCATACCATGTTGTTTTAATAGCATTAGGGTCTATTTGTATAACTGTTTGCAAGATTTCATTGGATATTGTGAACCAGCCGTCTTAACCTTCCATTTTGAGATTCCTAAATACAATCCAGCGCCCCACTCCTGAAAGACTGCAAGCCCTGGCCGGTGACATGCTCCCTAGAGAGCAAACACCTGATGAGCCCTTTCGCCGTAAAAAGCGCATTTGACTCTTTGACATTGCTTTATCCGCCCCACCAGAAAATGCTATAGGTAACCAGGTAATTACAGAATATCTTCACTAGGTATAGTTCTACCAGCTATGTGCCAAAATTCAAATGGTTCTCTTTGTTTTATCTTTCATTCAGCTTTGCAATTATTAGATCCCATTTAAAAACTGGAACTGAAATAACCAAAGCAAGTTAAGAAGAGAGTGGCATCGGGCATAGGCCGGGGGGGGGAACCAATAAAGGGAAAGAACTGACAATGCAAAAAGGAACATCCCAAACTATCAGAGCCCCAGACCCCCGTCCAACTGAATCCACCCCAGCCAGGCATATCAAGCTGGGCCCCTGAAAAATCGCCCATCCCGTCTGGCAGGGAATGCTGCGTGTTGCAGACGGAGCTATGCTGTGTGCGTCTGCTCTGCTGACGTGCTGCTTTGGTACGGATGCACCACGGCCACAGGGAGCAGAGACATGAAACAAAATCCCAGATACACCTCCAATGCCGCGTCCCCCTCCCCCCACACTGTCTGCCATCCCCTCTCCCAGCTCCACATGGCCATTCTCAGCCTATTGCTGACAATTCCTTCCAGCCTTCAGCACTACAAAGAAATAAAACATGGTGTTACAAAAGGTACATCTTGCCAGAGAAACCTGATCTCCTTCTGTGAGAAGGTAACTTATTTTTTGGACAAAGGACATGCAGTACCTCTAATCTATCTGGATGTCAGTAAGGGATTTGATACAGTTCCACATGGGAAACTATTTGTTAAATTGGAGAAGATGGGGATTAATATGAGAACTGAAAGGTCAATCGAGAATTGGTTAAAGGGGAGTGTGAATTGTCAGGCTGGAGGGAGGTTACTAGTGGAGTTGCTCAGAGATCAATCTTGGGACCAATCTTATTCAACATTTTTATTAAAGACCTTGGCACAAAAAGTGGGAGTGACAGACAAAGCTGGGAGGGATTGCCAATATGGAGGAGGACAGGAAAACCATACAAGAAGATCTGCATGACCTTGAAAGCTGGAGTAATAGAAATAGGATGAAAATTAATATTGCAAACTTATGCACTTAGGGACTAACGACAAGAATGTTTGCAATAAGCTGGGGATTTATCAGTTGGAAGTGACAGAGAAGGAGAAAGACCTAGGTGTATTGGTAGATCACAGGATAATTATGAGCTGCCAATGTGATGTGGCCGTGAAATAGGTGAATGCAGTCCTAGGATGCATCAGGTGAGCTATTTCCAGTAGACAGGGAAGGGTTAGTACTGTTATACAAGGCACTGATGAAACCTCCTCTGAAATACTGTGGGCCATTCTGGTCTCCCATGTTTAAGAAGGATGAATTCAAAGTGGAGCAGGTGCAGAGAAGGGCTACTAGGATGATCCTAGGAATGGAAAATCTGCCTTATGAGGGGAGACTTAAAGAGCTTGGCTTGTTTAGCCTAACCAAAAGAGGGCTGAGGGGAGATACGATCGCTCTCTATAAATACATCAGAAGGATAAATACCAGGGAAGGAGGGGAGTTATTTAGGTTAAGCATCAATGTTGGCACTAGAACAAATGGATATTGGCCATCAATAAGTTTTGGCTTGAAATTAGGCAAAGGTTTCTAACCATCAGAGTGAAGTTTTGGAACAGCCTCCCAAGGGACGCACTGGGGGCAAAAAACTTAAATGGCTTCAAGACTGAGCTCAATACCTTTATGGAAGGACTGGTATGATGGGACTGCCTACAATGGCATGTAGTCGATCTGCAACCTCTAGCAGGAAAAATCTCCAAAGGCCAGTGATGGGACACTAGATGGGGAGGGCTCTCAGTTACCACAGAGAATTCTTTCCCAGGTGTCTGGCTGCTGGGTCTTGCCCACATGCTCAGGGTCTAGCTGATTGCCATATTTGGGGATGGGAAGGAATTTAGCCCAGACTCAGATTGGCAGAGACCCTCGGGTTTTCATTATTATTATTATTTTTTTTGCCTTCCTCTGCAGCATGGGGTGGGTCATTTGCAGGTTTAAACTAATGTAAATGGTGGATTTTTTGTAACTTGAAGCCTTTAAATAATGATTTGAGGGCTTCATTAACTCAGCCAGAGGTTAGGGGTCTGTTACAGGAGTGGGTGAGGGAGGTTCTGTGGCCTGCGATGTGCAGGTCAGACTAGATGATCATGATGCTCCCTTGTGGCAGTTAAAGTCTGTGAGTCTATAAACTGCTTTGTGTTGCACAGACACTGATGGACATCAGGGCCCCTTTGTGCTGCTCATGGCAGAGAACCTGACTGAGATCAGCACCCCCATTGTGCTGGGCACTGCACACAGAGGGACAGTCTCTGGGACTGGACTCTATTTCCATCTATTGTTCATAGATGCACAGGCCGTCTTGGCAGGGCAGCTCAGCTGCAGTCCCTGCACACAGCTGGGGGTGTGTGTCCTGGGTCAGGAGAAGTCAGTGTCCAGTCCTGTGGGGGTTTGCAGCAGTGCCTAAAACACCAGTGTGGCAGAGACCTTCAGTACCCAAAACAGCAGTACGGTGGCACTAGGACTGGGATCTATTTCTAGCTCCAACACGGACAGCCTGGGTGACCTTGGACACGTCAATGTTTCTCCTCCCAACTTTAGTCTATTTATCCAGCTGCCCACTCACTGGGGTCTCCTCTCTCTCCAGAGCCGCTCACCACTAAAATCTGTGTGGGTGTCACCAGAGCTGAGGTAGTTCAGCTCTGGAATAGTCTTACAAGGGTGGCTGTGGAGTCTCTTTCCCTGGAAGTTCTTAAGAACAGGCAGGACAAACCTCTGTCACAGATAATCTACATATATTTGGTCCTGCCTCGGCAGAGAGAGCTGGACTTGATGACATCTTGAGGTCCTATCCAGCCCTACATTTCTATGATGCTATGCAATATAGACCTATAGAAACATAACATACAGAAAAATCCCCACCACAAAATAATGTGAGGCAATTCAGGGAAAAAAAACAAAACAAAAAACCCACACTCCAAAGCATAAAATGACAATACAAATGAAAAAAAAAAGCAAAACAATGCAAACGAACACACCCTATGACAAAATTACACAATGGAAAAGAGCTCAGCTCAAACCAACACAACACAAGCACCAAACAAGTTGAGGCAAAACAATGTGCCATAAAACTACGCAACACAACATGGTGCATCAGAGTTCCAAACAGCTCAGCGTGGAACAGGACACAGCACAAAAGAGAATTTTTTCCATGTAGGCATGGAAGGGATCTTGAGAGGTCGTCTACTCAAGCCTCCTGTGATGAGGCAGGACCAAGTATCCCTAGACATTCCCAGACTGGTGTACCTCTAACCTGGTCTTAAAAACCTCCAATGAAGGAAATTCCACAGCCTCCCTTGGAAGCCAATGCAACGCAAACACAGACCAAAACAACACTGTGTGCACACAGGCTGGGCTTGGGGTTAAGGGCAGAGGCAAGAATTCAAACTATCTGGGTTCAGTTCCCAGTTTTGCCCCAAATTCTCCATGCAAACTTGAGCAAATTACTTCTGCTCTCTGAGCTTCAGTTTCCCCATCTGTAAAATGGAGAGTAGCCTCCCACCATTTCCCTATTTATCCTTTGAGGTTTTTGTGGCAAGGACTCTGTCACTGTGGCATGTCTACACTGCAGTGAGACACCGGCGGCTGGCCCGTGCCCGCTGACTTGGGCTCACACGGCTCAGGCTGTGGGGCTGTTTCATTGTGGTGTAGATGTTCCCGCTTGGGCTGCAGCCCAAGGTCTGGCACCCTCCCACCTCGCAGGGTCCTCCAGCCTGGCTCCAGCCCGAGCCCAGACAGCGACACTGCAATTAAACAGCCCCTTGGCCTGAGCCCTGTGAGCCTGAGTCAGCCGGCACGGGCCAGCTGTGGGTTGTTAATGGCAGGGTAGAGACACCCTTGGTGTCTGTTCAGCACCTGTCACAATGGGGACCCTGATCTTGGTCAGTGTCTGTGCAGAGCCCTGCACAACAGGGGCCTGACCTCAGCCGGGGGCTCTGCAACTCCCGGCATTACAGGATCCCTGAATTGATTTGGGATCCCTGCAGCATCCGGCAAAATGTGGGGGCAGGATCTCTGTCAGGGGCAGTGCAGGGCCAGGCCCAACGGGGACACAGATCTCAGTTGAGGTCTTTGAAGTGCCCAGCACAATGGAGGCAGGAAACCAGGGAGCAGTTGTGCGCTGCCTGGCACAAGGGGGGCTGTGATCTCGGTCTAGGTCTCGGTTTTACCTGGCACAATGGGGGGCAGATCTCAGTTGCGGTCTCCACAGCGCCTGTCACAACAGTGGGGTCTGGCCTCTGTTGGGGTCTCTGCAGCGCCTGGCAGAACGGGGCCCAGATCTCAGTTGGGGTCTCTGCAGCTCCAGGAAGAACAAGGTCCCTGATTTTGTTGGTTGTCTCTGCAGCAGCTGGCAGAACGGGAGCCTGATTTCACTCGGTGTCTTTGCAGGGCCTGGCACAACAGGGGCCCGGAGCTCAGTCGGGGTCACTGTCGCCCCCGGCACAAGGTCCCTGCTCTCTGTAGGGGTCTCTGCAGCTCCTGTCACCAGCGGCCCAAGCCTGGTCAGGGTTTGTGCCGTGCCCGGCACACGGGGGGACCTGATCTCAGGCAAGGCCCGAGCCATGCTCAGAACGAGAGCCCTGATCTCAGCCACACACCTGGGGAGAAAAGCGGGAAGATTTTCAAGGATTTGGTATCAGTATTTCAGAAGTGAGGAGAACATGGGGCTCAGCGTAAATATTTGCCAACAGACGAGAGAAGCACCAACGTCGGGGGAGATTTGATGTCACCGTGGAACAGCGCGAGAGAGAAGGGGGGAAATTGGAGGGGATCATACAGCGATATTCAATCCGCAACAGGGCGGGATGGATTCTTCTCCCCTCACATTCCCGTGGCCGGCCGGGAGCCTGGGTGATGGGGCTTTCCCGGGGGGGGGGGGGGGGTCAGAAGGTCGCTGGCTGTGGGGAGGGGCTGGCAGTGGGGTCTGGGGGGGAGTTGGGCCGGGCGGGGGAGGGGAAGTAGCTGGGACTGGGGAACCCGGGGCGGGGCCGTCTCCATGGGGGGCGCTGGCTCCCCCCGGCCCCGGCCCAGCCCAGCGGGGTCCCTGTCTCAGGCCCCCCCGGCCCCGGCCCGGCTCAGGCATCGCTCAGGGGATCGATCCCCCAGAACAGGACAAATCCCGGCCGGGGACAATGGGGGGAATCCCCCGAACCCCGAACCGGCCGTTGGGGGAGGGGGAGACAATGGGGTGCGGAGGGGGAGGGGCAGAGAGCTGCTCAGGGGTGGGGGGGGAAGGGGGCACCCTGGGTGCAGCTCGTGGCTCTCTAGGGAGAAAGGGGGCGGGGCCGGGGGTCCCCAGGGCCGGGGGCAGCGGTAAACCCGAGGAGGTCTCAGCCCCCCCGGGGTCACCTGCTCTTCTCCCCCCGCCCCCGATCTGCGCATGCCCAGCCGCGGGAGACACAAACCGTTCCAACGGCTCCGCGAGAGGCTCCAACGGCCGCGCACGAGCCAGGCAGAGCCGCAGCGCCCCGCGCGCGTTCGCAGCCCGGCTCGTCCGCCCCCCTGCCCGACGTCACTTCCACTGCTGGCTCCATTGTGAGCCGGGAGCCCGGGCAGAGCCGCTGCTGCTCCCCGGGGTCTGGGCGGGGCCCGACATTAACCCCCCCGTGCCCGGCCGGGGGGGGGGTGACAGACCCGGGGGGGTACCGGGGGGGACGGGGGGAGCACGTGACCCCCATGGGCACTGCCCGGACCCCGGTGTCCCCAGCCCACCTGCTGCCCCCAAACTGCCCCACCAGCCCATCCCCCACTGCTGCCCCCTCCCCTGGGCCAGGGTCCCTCCCGCCCCCCCGAGATCAGCTCCCCAAAGGGCTCCCCGCTGCCCTGTGACTGGGGGGGGGGCGGCACTTTGTGTTCATGTGTTGGACAGTCCCGTAAAATCCAGTCACAGCCCCCCCCCTTCCCTCTAGTTATTTAATAGCAACATGAAATCCCCTCAGTTCTTGGTGTTTCTCTCTTGTGATCAAATATGTAATTTGTGACACATTCTCTGCAAATCTCAAAGATTGATATAAAATACCCTAAATATTTACCCCACTTCTCTCTACTTGGCTATTTCTAAGTGATTATGCCCTGAGATTTCCCCCTGTCGCTCTCATTATAAAATACTAAAACAATCAGATTTACACCTTTTCTCAGATTCTTAAATATAAATATGGATATAAAATATTGCCCATTTCCTCTCTCTTCATTTATCAAATATTGATGTGAAACACTCAGATTTTACCTCATATCAACCACTGATATAAAATCCCTCTGATTTTCCACATTCCTGTCTATAATTTGCAAAAATGGATCCAAAATCCCTCAGATTTCCACCCTGATCTCAAATCTCAGGATTTCTTTCTTTCCACCTCAGTATCAAATGTCAATTACAAATCCTTTTGTGTTTGGGGCTGTTCCCCATGTTTCTAAATCCCAGCAAATTCTCCTTCCTTGGAGGGAACCTGTTGCTCTGAGTCGTTCTCCATCTTGGATGTTGCAGGGGGTTAAATTTTGCAGTGATCATCTTTCTCCTCTCTCTCCTTTCAGAATCATTTCTTCCCCCCCTTTCTGTCTGTTAAACTGTTTGCCAATGAAAGAGACCAGCCACCTATTTAATACACATCAAACCCAGAGGCCCCCCCCTGTTTGGGGATAAATGGCCCACACCTGGTAACAGGAGAGTTGGCTGGACCTTTTTCTTTTCTCCGTCTGGCACAGGATGAGGAGGTCACTCTGAGGGCAGCGTGGGTCCAGAAGTATCGCAAACCCCACGACAAATGGCCTCCATGAGGGGTTGCTTCCCGCAGTGCTAAGATGCAGCCACCTCTGGGGTGGATCCATGGTGGCCATTATTTGCTAGTGACAGGCCATGGACATTTCTTACCTGTTTTGGGCCTCCAGGCCTTCCAGTCTCCTGTTTAAAGAAGCGTCCCCCAGGGCTCCCTCTGCCCGTGTGACTGGCCAGCAGGGGGCGGTGATAACGGGTAACCCACTTATCACACACTGTGGGGTAACACTGTTGCTGGGGGCAAGGGGTGTCGCCTGTGTGGGGAGATTGGAGCTGGCGCTGAAGGGGCATTGTGGTGGGGGGAGGTGTGTGGGTGACTGGGCAGGGGGCACCCTAGTCCGGTTGGTGGCTCTGGAGGTTTGGGGTTTTGGGGGATGGTTCTGATGTGCCCAGCCCTGAGGCGATGGGGCCTGGAGGTGGGTATCGCTGGGGGCTGGTGGCTGCAGAACAGGGGGGGTGCACATCTCTTGGGGTGCCGGGACAGGGCGCTAGAGGGTGCCCGGTGCTGTTCCAAGGGCTCTGTCTGGGCTTCCCCCGCTGGCTCCTGGGATCGTTGCCATGCCCAGTGCACAGAGCTGGGGGGAGCGGGGGTGGATCTCCTGCGCTAGGTCAGGGGATGCCGGGCAAGCAGCGTGAGGGGTCCCACTGTAAAGCATCAGGGGATCCCAGGCAAATGGCAGGGCAGATCCTACTGGAGGGCAGGCGGAGGGCCTAGGAAGGCAGGGGGAGAATCCCAGGTAGGCAGTGAGGAACTGAGTTCCCAGGGGGCGGTCTGTTGGGGGGGTGTCCCTAGCTGCTGGGGGCTCTTCTTGGGGGGAACCCTTTGGGATTCCCAACCTGGCAGTGATGGTCTGGTGGGGATTCCCGGGCCGGTGGGGCTTTGAGGGGTATCTGGGGTTCCTGGCCAGGGATTCTGGGGGCTGAGTCCCAGGGATTATCTGGTGGGACCCTGGCTGGGGGCTATGGGGAGTGCTACTAACCATGGTCCTTCTCTCTGATCTACGTGTGCCAATGTCCTGGCTCCAAGCACTGCCCGGCATTCCCCGGCCACCTCCAGTCACTGTGATAACTTTCTATCTACTTACCAAACACTCTTCGTGTGAAATCGCAGATTTTGCTTTTCTCCTCTTTTGAAAACTGCAGGAAGTTCCGGTTCCGTTGGGAAAATTCGTGCCCCCCAGTCCTTGTTCTCGATCTGGGGGTGCGGGAGGGGGGAAGGGGGTTAGCACTGCCACACAATGGTCTCTTCCACAGCACTCTGGACTCGTTCTTTCTGAAATCTGGTTTCACTGAGACCACTGTTTATCCAGAGTCACTGCATGGAAAGACGAGGAGTGACTCCAGGTGGACAGTGGGGCAAATGAGATCAGCAATTCCCCCTGTGAGGAGGGGCTCTCATTAGCTGCTCTCCCCAGAGAGCTCAGGGAGGGAAGGCTGCTCCAACACCCTGTCCCTCTCTGCTCAGGATATTGGGGTTCAGCTTCCTGGGTCAGATGCTGCAGCCTCCATTGTGACCCGGTCGGGGTTCTGTGCTCGGAAGTGACCTTAATTGAAGCTTCTTCTCTGCCCAGCCCAGGTGATGACTTTCTCCAGCTGGTACTAGCCCCATAGGGCAGCCCTGGGCCCTGTTAACTAAATTCTGAGCCCCAGACTGCAGGTAACTGAAAGACCTCAGGGAAAGTGCTGGGGACTGGCAAGCAAGTGACTCTGCACAAACAGCCCCTCCTCATTTCTCCTCCCATTAGCAATTGCCAGGAGAAAATCCATCGATGGGAGAGCAAAGAACCCAGGAATGGGACTTTCCCAGCCGGAGAGGGGCAGGGAGAGAGGACAGGGGAAGGGGAGACTGAAAGGGGCAGTGATAGAAATGAGGGGGAGAGAGATTTCCAGCTCTCTAATCCAGCAGACACACGTGTTGCAGCATCCCTGGGCAGAATCACTTTCCAGTGAACAAGAAAAGGATCAGACAGAGGAAAAGCCAGTTCCTGACTCCATGTTCCTCCTGCTGGGTGTGGCTGCCGTGGGGTCAGTGTCCGAGGGAATCCCCCACAGTGACTCCTTTGGTTCTGCTCTTTTCTAGCCTTGTGTTCAGACACTTTGTTACGGGGTGGGGGGAGGGAGAAGGGAGGTTGAACATCTCTCTGTTGGCTTAGCCTGGCAGGAGGAGCCAGGTCTACACTGTAATAAAGAGATGAAGCATTTTCCCAGCATCACAGAATCTAGAATGTCTGTCTCCAGGGAAAGGGCCTGGGGGAATCATGCTGTGAAATAAACTAAAGTCTGTTCTGAAACCCCCACAATTACCCTTCTCACCCACCCAGGCTGCAGAATGACGTCCCTGTTTTGCTCCAGTTCATCCCGTCCTCCCATGGGACACGGAAGGGAAATGGCTGCAGAGGAACCAGCTCAGGTAGGTATCATCGGGGGGGGGGGGGGGGGTTGCTGCTGGGTTCCTGCGGGAGGAAGAGGGACAGCAAATACACCGGAGATGGGAAGGTTTGCACAGTCTGGTTTGGAGGTTGGCGCGGGGCAGGAAATGCACAGGGTGGAGAAAGGGAGGGGGACAGGATGCGGCAAACCCGCTGGGAGATGTTTAATAAGCGGCCTAGATTCTAGGACCAGACCCATGAGGTTCCGAGGTAGAAATGCTCTGATTTGTGAAACAGGAAATAACCCACCAACATGGGCCTAAGAAAACTGACCAGACTCCCAGTGCTGGAGCCTAATCATAGAATATCAAGGTTGGAAGGCACCGTAGGAGGTCATCTAGTCCAACCCCCTGCTCAAAGCAGGACCAATCCCCAATTTTTGCCCCAGATCCCTAAATGGCCCCCTCAAGGATTGAACTCACAACCCTGGGTTTAGCAGGCCAATGCTCGAACCACTGAGCTATCCCTCCCCCCACGGCTGCTGTGAGATATGAAGGGGGCACTGTCACGGAGTGTGGGGGAGTTAGAGCCCTGTACCCCTTTGTCACAGAGTATAGGGGAGTCCGGCCCTGCACCCCTCTTCCCCGGAGTCACTGGGAGTCTCAGCCAGCCAGTAGAACAGAAGGTTTATTAGAGATGCCAGGAACACAGTCCAACCAGAGCTTGTCAGTACATCCAGGACCCCTCAGTCGGGTCCTTCCGGGGGGCAGGGAGCTGAGACCCCAGCCTGGGGGCTCCCTGCATTTCGCCCCACAGCTCCAAACGGGGCAGGGAGGCCAGACCCTGTCTGCCTCTCTCCCCTCTTCTCCGGCCAGCTCCAAAACGAAACTATCCAGCCCCTCCTCCCCCTTTGTCTGCTTCCTGGGCCAGGAGGTCACCTGATCCCTTTGTTCGAACACCTTCAGCTCTCACCTTTGCAGGGGAGAGCCCGGGGCCATCGGTTGCTAGACCGAGTGTCAGCCCTTCTCTGTGTCCAGGCCCCTCTGTAACACTCATGCATCCTTGTTCCACCACCTAGAAACTCAAGCACTGCATAGGGGAAACCGAGGCACCCACACAGTACTCAGGGAAAACATTAACAACAGTCCTAGTTCGTCACACCCTTTTCGTGGGATTTACTGTGACACTTAGCCAGCCAGCAGAACAGAAGGTTTATTAAGGACGCCAGGAACACAGTTCAAACAGAGCTTGTGGGTACAAACAGGACCCCTTAGTCGGGCCCTTTCGGGGCCAGGTTGCTTAGACCCTAGCCTTGGGGCTCCCTGCGTTTTACCACCCAGCTTTAAACTTTAACCAACCAGGCCAAACCCTTGAGCAGGCTCTTTTCCCCTCCCCCGGCTTCTTTTCTAGGCTTTGTCCATTTTTCCAGGCAAAGGTGTCACCTCTCCCAACCCCTCTTCTGGCTCATGTTACAGCCTCAGGTATCTTCCTTCAGGGGAAGTCTCCCATCCCCAATGCAGCCAGTCCCAGTGAACCTCCCCCACAACACTCCCAGGTCAAATCTACCCCGCTCCCTACTTCGTCACAGGCACCCACCAGTGAGGCTTAGGGGAGATTCCCCTCCCTTCATATCCAGCTCCTCACAATGAGGAGGGTGTTGGGCTTCCTACCAGAGATCTCTCCCTGGACCCTGCTAGGGGCTCCATCTCCTGTATCAGTCTGTGGCTAGTAGGTGTGTGATGGATCTGCTGGGAGAGACAAGGGGCTCTCTCTTCGTCCCCTCACCCTGGTATTTCCTGGATGCTCTGAGCGGGGTGGGAGTGGGACTCGGTTGACTGTGAGCCACCCAGAGCTTCCGTTTGGCTCCTCTACCACAGGAATAGTGGGGCTGTGAGTGGGGCAGCAGGTCCTGAGTGTTGGACTCTTGTTCTTTCAGGGGCCGGTGACCTTCGAGGAGGTGGCTGTGTATTTCACCAGGGAAGAGTGGGCTCTGCTGGACCCCGCTCAGAGAGCCCTCTACAGAGACGTCATGCAGGAGAACTATGAGAATGTGACCTCACTGGGTAAGGGTTTCTGTCCCCTCAGTTATTAGAAGGGGAAATGAAGAGATACGGTTCATGCCACCCCCACAATGCCATCTGTACTCTGTCCTGTTTCAGCATCACTCCAATATGTCAGCGACACACACACTGCCAGAGACCCTCCCCTGCTGCAGAGCACTTTGGGGGTAGAGCTCAGTGGTAGAGTGTTTGACTACAACTCAAGTGGTCCTTGGTTCAAATCCAAGTGCCCCCTTGCAAGCCTGTTCCTTTAACAAAAATAATTACAAATTTATTTCCATTCTGTTCAGGAGTTCCGCTGAATAGGGATGAGTGAAAACACTCAACATTTCCCTGTGCAAATGCATAAAAACCTAGCAAACACGTCCCTCAGCTGAAATCAGTTCTAATCCTCCAAGTGTCTAGTTTATGTTTTCGTCAATTAAACAAAGCTATAATATGAAATCACATTTGCAGGTCCTTGGTCTCCATGGGCGACAATGTGCAGAAGAACAAGAACCCCGTCCAGTTGGGAGGAACGGACTCACATCTTGCTGGGAACTCGGCTCCTTGTGCCCAGAGTGTCTCTGGCCCCTCCGTAGATGACCCGAGAAACACAGTGTCCGTCTTCTCTAAAGAAGTGCTTGGCGAGACTTTCCCCGTATGACCGCCTGGCCTAATGGATCAGGCGTCTTACTTCGGATCAGAAAATTGAGGGTTCAAGTCCCTTTGCGGTTGTGCTTTGTGCACTTTCCCCTTTGTACTGAACGTCCGGCTTTCTTCAGGCCTGGAGCCTCTTCTTGGCTGCTCTGGCTTCAGCTACAGCCCGAGGAAGGAGGTTGTCAGGGGTTCCCTCCCCATTCTGAACTCTGGGATACAGTCATGGGCACCTGCATGAAAGGCCCCCAAAGCTTAGTTTTACCAGTTTAGGATAAAAACTTCCTCAAAGCACAAATCCCTTTTGTCCTTGAACGGTCCGCTGCCACCACCAAGTGATTTAAACCAACATTCAGGGAGGGTGTAACGAAGTGGGACTGTTCCTAATGTTTCCTCTGAATACTGAGTGGGTGCCTCAGTTTCCCCCGTGCCTCAGTTTCCCCTCTGCATTTCTTAAGTCTCTAGGTGGTGGGATAAGGGGTGTGATTGTTGCAAAGCCCTTGAGGGCCAGTGTGATGACACAGAAGGGTCGACACCCTGTCTCCTGGCAACTGCTGGCCTGGGCCCCTTCCCTGCAAAGGTGCCGGCTGAAGGGGTTGGGGAACAAAGGGATCAGTGATCTCCTGGCCCAGGAAGGAGACAAAGGCAGAGGAGGGGCTGGAGAGTTTGGAGCTGGCTGGGGACATGGAGGGAGGTCCAGACGGACCTCTGGCCTCCCCACCCCCCAAGATGGACCTGACTGAGGGGTCCTGTTCTCTGTACCTACAAGCTCTGGTTTAGACCCTGTTCCTGTCATCTAATAAACCTCCTGTTTCACTGGCCGGCTGAGAGTCACGTCTGATGGCGGAGTTGGGGGGCAGGGCCGTCTGGCTTCCCCACGAGCCCCGCTGGGTGAAGAAGGGGATGCTGAATGCTACGGGGTCAGACCCAGGAAGGTGGAAGCTGGGGAAGCTTCTTGCCCTGGAGACAATCGGCTCAGCGAGGAGGCTCCTCCAGAGTCCTGACTGGCTTCGTAGGGAGCAGTTCCAGAGCATCGCCCGGGGACTCTGTGACAGGGGCATCGGCAAAGCAGTGACTGGGGAGCCCAGCCCCTCACAGCCCCTCCCCCTCACACTGACACCCCCATGTACCCTCCCCCTCACAGCCCCTCCCCCTCACACTGACACCCCCATGGACCCTCCCCCTCACAGCCCCTCCCCCTCACACTGACACCCCCATGGACCCTCCCCATCACAGCCCCTCCCCTCACAGAGACACCCCCATGGACCCTCCCCCTCACAGCCCCTCCCTTCACACACGCAGGGACTTGTTCGCTGGGCTCTGACATTACAAACCCAGGGGGGAGGTTTCTGAGGATTTACTCCCTGAGCCCCTCCCCCTCTCACCGCTCCCCTGAGTGCAGAGGGGCTGGGCTCAGGCAGCCAGTTTCACCCAGGGATTTCCCAGCCCAGGCCCCCGAGTCTCCTCTGCCCGTATCTACCAGTGACACTGCGCGTGGGCGGCGGCTACAAGGGGTTCGGGGAGGCTGAACCTCCCCAAACGGGGCAAGAAATGCTGGTGTGACGCACCCCCCTTGGAGGGGGCTGGGCCGCTGCCTTGGGACAGACCCTCCCGAGGAGTGAGGGAGCCACCGGCACTCAGACCTCACGCACAGGCCTGGCTCTCGCCTGCAGCCCAGGCAGCCAGCGGGGCCGGGGAGCTCCCTGGCAGTCCCACACCTCAGCCACCTCCTGCCTCACGGCCTCGGCTCCTGGCGCTCTGCTGGTCGCCCCCTCGCTTGCAGGCCCAGAGCAAAAAGAAACAAGCACCTGCCTAGCAGAGGATGGTTTCGATCCATCGACCTCTGGGTCATGGGCCCAGCACGCTGCCGCTGCGCCACTCTGCTGGGTCTCTGCTTCCAGCATCCAGCACCCAGCCTCCAGCATCCACACTAGCGCCTTGCGAGCGCTGGCGCTGGCCAGCAGAGATCTCAGCCACAATGCCCCAGATGGGCAAACGCTGTGGGCTCCTGAAGCCTCTGCCACCCTATGGATCCCCCCTAACCCTTCACGCTGCTCCTATCTGTAGAATGGGAATGGAGCGGAGACAGTGCAGGAGCATCTGGGGACTCAGATCTGAGGCTTGGGGAGAGACAGATTGTCTGAGACATCAGAGCGCTGTGACCCTGCAGCCACCCCCGAAATCAGGGGCCTGTTCCCGCCCTGAGTCTGAGCTCCTGGGATCCCTCCCACGGAGCAGCGTGACCACAGAATACAGCCTGGAAATAGGCATGTGAAACTAACCCCTGCTCTCCCTGACAGGGCCTCCCCTAGACCAAAAGACACCCCAGGAAAAAGATTATTTGCTGACCCCCATATGTTAAAATTCTGAATACCTGATTTTGTATTGCATTTGTAGCTCATTTTATGATTTTCTTGCCCAATTTGGATGCATGATTTTCTCTATCATAGAAGAGGATAAATTTACATGCCAGGATCTGTAAATCTGTATTTTTCATTGCATATCTGAGCAAATAAAAAAAATCCTTTAAACTGAGCACATAGAAACTCTTTAATTTGAACTATAACTGAAATGTACTAACATCTAGAAATGGAACTGTCACCAGCACAGGGTGGACCAGTATTAAATAGTGTCACAGTAAGAGACAGCGTTAGAAATTAACTCTGGAAAGGCTCTTGCGGTAGAGACTGTCCGGTTTGGCCAATGTACATGGCAGAGGGGCATTGCTGGCACATGATGGCATTTTTCACATTGGTAGATGTGCAGGTTAACGAGCCCCTGATGGTGTGTCTGATGTGATTAGGTCCTATGATGGTGTCACTTGAATAGATATGTGGACAGAGTTGCCATCGGGTTTTGTCTCTACGCAAAAGAATAAATGGACACAAATCTGACATCAGGAATCATCACATTCAAAAGCCAGTAGGTGAACACTTCAACCTCTCTAATCACTCAGTGACAGACTTAAAGGGGGCAATTTTGCAACAGAAAAATGTCAAAAACAGACTCCAACGAGAAGCTGCTGAACTAGAATTCATGTGCAAACTAGATACCATTACCTTAGGTTTGAATAGAGACTGGGAATGGCTCAGTCATTACGTTAATTGGATCTATTTCCCCTCGTTTAATAGCCTAGTTAAATACTCTTAACACCTTTGGGTCAACTGTCTGTAATTGGCCATCTTGATGATCACTTGAAAAGTTTCTTTCCCCTGCTGGTAACAGTTCCTTTCAATTAATTAGCCTTTTACAGCTGGTAAGATTACTTCCACCTTTTCATGTTTCTCTGAATGTATAAATATCCTCCTACTGGATGTTCCATTCTATGCATCCGAAGAAGTGGACTGTAGTCCACGAAAGCTTATGCTGAAATAAATTTGTTAGTCTCTTAGGTGCCACAAGTGCTCCTTTTCTTATGTTCTTTTTGCTGACACAGACTAACATGGCTACTACTCTGAAACCTGTATTGTTTCCTTCCTGCTTTTTCTTGACTAGTTTCTCTTCTGCACCAAACTTGCCTTTTCCTGATGTGAGTCTGGCTAGCTCAGTTGGTTGAGCATCAGACTTTTAATTTGAGAGTCCAGGGTTCAAGTTCCTGGTCAGGTGTCCAGAGCATCATATACTTCTGTCACGGAGTGTGGGGGAGTCCGGCCCTGCACCCCTCTTCCCCGGATTCACTGGGAGTCTCAGCCAGCCAGTAGAACAGAAGGTTTATTAGAGATGCCAGGAACACAGCCCAACCAGAGCTTGTCAGTACATCCAGGACCCCTCAGTCGGGTCCTTCCGGGGGGCAGGGAGCTTAGACCCTAGCCTGGGGCTCCCTGCATTTCACCCCACAGCTCCAACCGGGGCAGGGAGGCCAGACCCTGTCTGCCTCTCTCCCCTCTTCTCCGGCCACACCAAACTCAAACTCTCTAGCCCCTCCTCCCCCTTTGTCTCCTTCCCGGGCCAGGAGGTCACCTGATCCCTTTGTTCCCACACCTTCAGCTCTCACCTTTGCCGGGGAAGGGGCCGGGCCATCTGTTGCCAGGAGACAGAGCCATTCTCTGTGTCCAGGCCTCTGCCTTCTAGGGCTTTGTAACAATCATGCACCGTTGTCCCACCACCTAGATACTCAAGCACCGCATAGGGGAAACTGAGGCACTCACACAGTACTCAGGGAAACCTTAACAACAGTCCTAGTTCGTCACATCTCTCCCCCCTTCGAGACCGAACTGAGCGGGGTCACTTTAGCCAGTGACCCGGGGAAGTTCGAACCTGGTCACACCAGGCCGTTCCAGTTCCACGTGCTCCCTTAGGTCGGGTGGGCTTGATGGCACCCGCAGGCCGCATGTGGGAAGGTTTATGCGGCCCGTGCCCTTTTCCCATCCCAAAACCCCTGGGGTTCAAGCTGAGATCAGGTCTTTTCCCAGCGCTCCAGTCTGGAGGGCTGTAATTCGGGCTCTCTTGGTTAAGAGCCTCCCTCTTGATCTGGTCCCCTCTCTGACCACGTGTCTCTGTCACCAGCCGCTCGGCATCGGCCCCTTTTCCTGGATGCAGCCACGTTGGGGCGGAATGGTGACTATACCCCGTAAAGTGCCACCCAAATAGATCCGGCTGCTGCTTCTTAAGGGCCTGCCCCATGGCCAGGCATTCCCTCTCTATGGCCTGACCGTTCTGCCTCCAGGGCAGCCGCTCCTTGCCCAGATACCCGATGGGGTGTCTCCCCCGCTTCGCATGGGCATGCATTAGCACCGCGCCCAGCCCTATGTCTGAGGCTTCGGTGAACACTGTACAGGGCTTGGCCCAGTCTGGGTTTACTCGATCTATTGGGCCCTGGATTAGAGCCTCCTTCAGCGCACAGAGAGCCCTCTGGCCCTGCTCGGTCCAGACTGCCTCGTCTGGCTTCCCCTTCTTACCTAGCTCTGTGATGGGGGCAGCTAGGGAGCTAAAGGGGGGTACAAACCTCTGGTGGTACCCCGCCATCCCGCTAAAGGCCTGGCCCTGTTTCTTGGTCTGGGGAACAGGCCAATCTCTGATCGCCTCCACCTTGGCCAGCCCTGGGCTGTTGAATGACTGGTTCACCTCTAAAGCCAGCCTGTCCTTGGCCTCTCTCTCCAGGTTCTGGGCTCTTTTCCCAGTTACTCTGACTGGGGGACACCTGATGGGAGGATGGGCTCCCATCTCAGGGGAGGGATCCATCAGGGGGTCTTCCCCATTCTCCTCCCAATTGTCCCTTACCGGTTCTAGGGGTCCCCTTACTCTCCTCCCATACCACAGCTTGAAAGGGAAGCCCCCTGGTGATTCCTGGGGCACTTCCTTGTGCCATCGGTGGGGCAGGTACTTGTCCCAGTCCTGTGGATGCTGATTTATGCAAGTCTTCAGCATCAGCCTCACGGTCCCCTGAACTCTCTCCACCAGCCCATTGCACTGGGGATAATATGCTGAGGCCCAACTGTGCCGGACCCCACATTTCTCCCACAAGCACCGGAGAAGGGCCGACATGAAGTTGGACCCTTGGTCTGTCAGGACTTCCTTGGGGAACCCCACTCGGCTGAAAATGGTCAGCAGCGCATCCGCCACGGTGTCTGCTTCAATGGAGGATAAGGGCACCGCCTCGGGGTAGCGGGTGGCGAAATCTACCACCACCAGAATGTACTTCTTCCCCGACTGGGTTGCCCTGCTGAGGGGGCCCACCCTATTCATAGCCACCTTCTGGAAAGGTTCCTCTCTGATGGGCAGGGACCTCCAGGGATCTTCTTCCTTCCCCTGGGCCAGGTGTAATAACCGGTGATGATACTTCTGGGGCCTCACCGGCTGCCTCCTGATTCCCCACAGTTCTACTTCCCCTTGGGAAGCCCATTCCCGGCACAGGAATCCCTTCTCCCACAGGGATCTGTCTCTGCAGTCTTCCCCAAGGGGGTTTGCAGCGCTGTGGCCAGCAAGTTCCCTTAGCTTCTCCAAGGCAGGATCCCTCTGCAGCTGACTGGCCAGGCCTGGGGTCACTGCCCCACTGAGTCCGGTCCCTGGTGGCTCCCTCCCTGCCGTGGAATCACTTCCCGGCAGCACCTCTGGACCAGGCAAGCCTGGTTGGCAGCTGTCCTGCCCTGCCTGTGTGTCCCCCCACTCAGCTGGGGTCTCTGCTCCCCCCGTGCTCAGCGCTGCCCTGGCTGTCCCTGTGGGGCCAGGCAGCGAGCTTGCTGCTTTCCTCTCTGCCTCAGAGACTGCCTGAGCCACCTCTCCATTGTGCAGGGGGGTGGGGAGCATCTCTCTGTCCCACCCCGCCCTAGGGGTCTGGTTACAGGCAGGCAGGTAACCGGGGCCTGGCAGCTCCTCCCCCGTGCCAGCCAGGTCATTTGCATTTTCACTGACCATTTCCCTCTTAGCCAATTGGTTTCCTGAGTTCAAATTCAAATCCTCGGCCGTTACAGGGCCTGGATCCTGTCCCAAAGATACACAGTCACCCCCCCAACAGCACCTCACCGCTGATATCCTGGAGACCCCCAACCACCAGCCAGCCCGACCCCTCCTGGGTCTGCACAGGGATCTGGGCCATAGGCAGGGCGAATGGGTCCGTCCCTGGGACCCTCACCCAGGTCACACAGCCCCTCAGCATCTGGTGGGGGTGCACCACCCGGGGCCTGACCACAATTCTCTCTGTCCCGGGGTCTTGCCACCCCCCGAATGTCTCTCCATTGACCATCAGCTTCCGCTTCCACTGGGGGTCCATAGGGCTTGAGTCCAGGGCCAGGAGTGGAAATCCGTCCACCATCCCACCCATCTGGCTGGTGGAGTTTATGGCCTTGGGACCCAGCAAGGGGGTTAGATCCCGGGGCTTTTCCGCAGGGTCTCCCTGGTTCCAATCACCAGCCTGCTCCAAAGCAGTGAGGTGGGCCTCCACATCCCCACCCTCCTTAACCAGGGGCAGCAATTTAGGATCGAGGTTCCCTGTGGAGCTGGCACCCCGGGATCTGTCCCCACTTACCCCTGGCCAATCCCCTATGCCTCTCCGTTCCACCACCGAAAGTTCACGCTGCTGCTTCTTCTGTAGGTCTTTCTCGGGCTCTTGCTGTGTCTCACCGTCCTCTTGCTCTCTCGGACTCAGCTCCAGTCCCATCCGTCTCCGATCTCCTGCTGGGGAACCCGATCGTGAAGACCCCTGTCTGGTTGGGGACCAGACTCTTGGGGATGCCAAGCTATCACTCCAGCTGCTCTCAGATCCTGCTGTAGCCCCATTGGGGTCAGGAATCTGCTCCCTGGAATGGTCATCCTCCTCCAGCCGCGTGATTAACTGGGCTTTAGTGAGCTTTCCAATGTGTATCCCTCTCTTTTTGCACAGGGTTACAATGCTCTTCTTAAGGAGAAGGCGATACGCCATCACGTCACTGCTCCCAAGTTTGCTGTGGATCCACAGGCCTGTGTGCTCTTAGCTCCCCACGGTTTCCAGGAAGAACCCCAAGTGTGCCAGCCCTTCTCCAGGTCACCGCCTCTTTGCCAGGGTTGAGCTGCAGCTCCTCCGCCCCTGGGTCTACTCACGGCACCCCCAGGGGGACCCTGTCACTGCAAAAATCCTTGTCTCTCCCAGGGCCAAGCCGCAGGCTCCTCTGCCCCTGGGACTGCTCACTGCAGAGCCCAGGGGGACCCCATCATTGCATAGTCCTTCTCGCTGGTCACACCCTCCCAGGGGTTAAGCGTAGCTCCTCCGCTCCCCGAAACCGCTCCTCCGTGAGCCTTAAGCACGCCTGGTCCTCGTTAGCCTTCTTCGTTCTACTGCTCCCCAGTTACTTACTGCAGGAAGCGCCGTTCACGGGGTGCAGAACATCCCACCGCTGCCACCAGTTGTCACGGAGTGTGGGGGAGTCCGGCCCTGCACCCCTCTTCGCCGGATTCACTGGGAGTCTCAGCCAATCATGCACCGTTGTCCCACCACCTAGATACTCAAGCACCGCATAGGGGAAACTGAGGCACTCACACAGTACTCAGGGAAACCTTAACAACAGTCCTAGTTCGTCACAACTTCAAGAAGCAGCTTTTCAGTACCCCCCTACTTGTTGTTACTTTTTTCTTTTCAGGACTTGGGCTTTCCTAGGAAGGGCCATTTACAGCCTGGGATTTAAGGGGCAACTTCCTCACACGCCCACTGGCCTCACAGTCTGGAGGAAGAAAGGCTTCTGGGTCTACAGCAAACCACTGTGTGCCGACTTGTTGAGAAAATGCAGGGCTGGCCATAGAGGCCTTGAGCAAGGGAGGCAAAAAATTGTCCGCCCAGGCTCTGCTACACCACAAGTCAGAAGAACACAAGGCTGTTATCACCACTTGTCCCATGGTGTAAGGGCAGCACTCAGGGCTTTGAATCCTGCAATCCAAGTTCCAGTCTCGGTGGGACCTTGGGGCAGCTCTTTTGCCACCTAACACTACTGGGTGTTCCAAGGCTTCGTCTTGCTCTCTCCAATGACGTGGGAGCCTGTCTTTTACCCGCTAGCAGTTGTGACTTGAGCGCCAGAGGGGACGTTTGATCCAGAAGGCTGGTCGTGCCTGGAGTCCTGTAGGTAGGGGTGCGAGCTCCATTTCCTCTGAGTCCTGAAGCTGGGCTGCTGCCTGGCCTAGGAGGCAGCTCGATGGGTTGACATGTCCCCTGCACTCCCTGGTTCGCTCCATCTGCTCCGGATCTAGAGACTTTTTTCTATCCCATCTCTCCTTCTCTTCTCTTCTGTGCTCTCTCTTCTCTGCTCCCCTTTGTTTTCCATGGGACCTGGCACCATAGTTCTATGTTGTGCAATATCGTGTTTAACTTTCCAAATCAGCTGGTGGCTGGAGAATATTTCCAGGTGGTTGCCCCCTACTGGCCCAAAGTCACTTGGGAGTTGGTGTTCCCCAGGAATGCTGATGGACTGGCCTAAGGGAGGGAGGCTTAATACTCCTCCCTATCAGTCAGGGCAGAAGACGAGGGCTACAAGAGTGGGCAGGTTGATGAGCTGGGCCTTCTAGCATTCGGTCGGTGACGAGGTGGGGAACATGACCTGGGAGAGGCAGCTTCTGGCCTGTCAGGAATGGCTCAGAGGTGGAGTTAGGGACCTTGTCATTAGCCCAGAAGGGTGCCATGTTCAAGATGGATCTTTTGGCTGCAGGTAATTTCCTCAGCCATGTAGTGCCCACTGCTCCACGCGTGGTGCTGAGACTGAACACGACGGCCTTCCCCTTCTTGTGGGGCAATAAGACGTCCCTACCGAGTCAGGAGAAGTGTGGCTTTTCTGCCAGTATTGGAAGGGGGGTTGTGCCTGGTGGGCTTTGGAGCCTATTATGGCTCTACTACTGTGTTATTCAGTTTTCAGCCCGTGGCGGAGCTGGAGGGCAGGGCAGGCCCGAGGGGAACGGCGGGGCAACCACAATGAACACAACTGACTCTTCCGATCTAGCCGTATTTATCTTGAGCCCACTGGGTGCAGCACCGGGTTTGCGTTGGCTGATGCTGCTGGAAGCGGGAGGAGATTATGAGGCCCCCAGCTCTCTCTAGTGTTCATCCTCTCCCACCTTATGTCCTCCGGGATTGTCAGGGGGTGGCCAGGTGGAAGGTGCTTGCATCCAAGTGCTTGGCTGGAGGTGCAGAAAGTGGGGGCTGGGATGGAGCTGCATGGGCAGCAGCACCACAGAAGGCAGGCTGGGATCGAGGGGCCTGGGGAACATCTCAGTCCCTTTTCTGTAGGTACGATGAATGCAGCCCCCGCACCTGGGTCTTCAGGGACAGGATATTTCTTTGCAAAATAAAGCTTTTAATCAAAAGGAGTAAAACGAAATGGGCACCCGATGCTGCCAGAGACTAAGGAATGAGAAGCCCCAGGATTCCTGAGTCCCCATTGACTCTGAAAAGGGATTTATTTAAACTCCCTTCATTGCTATGGCTGGTAAAATATAAGGACCAAGCGATTTCAGTGGCTCTGACGCAGGGGTTGCGGATGCTCTAACCGTACCTCAAATGGAATAATGATTGTATCCCTCAGTCATTAAAGGCAGGCAGGTTCCCAAAGGCAATTCCAATGGGCTCCCTACAATTGGTGATGCTGGGCAGTAGGGGAACCGCTCTGGGTCCCACTGTCAGTTCTCCTCTGTTTTCCATCACTCTGGGTGCTTCCGACTCCTGGGTGAGGTTTTCCTTGCAAGGTCTGTCTGTGACTCCGTGTGTGTAGGAAGTAAAGAGTGTGGGGCTCTCACTGAACTGAAGGAGGAAAACGGTTGGTTGAAAGACCTGGAGGAAGAATAAAAGACACCCAGAAGCACGGGTGCTGGAATGGGGAGGCAGGGGGCCCTGGCCCCCAACTTTTGAAGGTAGGGGGAATATGCCCTCCAACTCTTTCCCGGTCCTAAGGGGGAGCAACAGTGGGAGAGGGTGGAGAGGAGCAACGGGTGGCATCTTGTGGAGATGGGCAGTGTGGGGAGGGGGCTCAGGGGAAATGGGTGGGGCCTCAGGGGACAGGGCCATGGCTTGGGTACCTGTGGACCCCACACTTTTAGGGGCTTCCACTGCTCCTGCCCACAAGGATGACAAAATATTAGCAGGCTATTGTTTTAACTACTTGGCCAGTTTGTCTAATGGGCTCATCCCTCTATTGGTCAGAAACCAAACCTAGACCTCCTGCTGTAGCTATGACTTCTGCTTCTAAACCACCAATGCGCTAACTCCTCTTGTGAGACATTTCCTTCTGCACAATACTGCTGCTATTCCAATGATTGACTCCAGGAGACATTTTTCTTAGCCTGGTTTAGTGGTCACTTGTTTCTCTAGCAAAGGTCAGTCCCTGGCCCTGTGGGAGCCGGCTTTGCTGTTTGATTTCTGTATTTCAGGTGACTTCAAGCCCAGGCGTTGGGATTATTTACCAGTTACTCTGGTATTGGAACATTATTGTGTTCACAGCTGTGATGGCCGAGTGGTTAAGGCGTTGGAGTTGAAATCCAATAGGGTTCCCCTGCGCAGTTTTGAATCCTGCTCACAGCGAGGCCTGTGTTTTAGCCACAGTTTCTAACCAGGGCAATACATCTTTACGGACCCCTGAGACACTCTCAATTCTCTCCCCAACCCAAGTCAATCTGGTTCTGCTCCTTTCCTATCGATGCCTGGGATACTACCTCACGCTGTGTCCCTGAGGTGTCAGGCAAACTCTCAGCACCATCCAGCATCCTGACATTGATCCTTGTGACCTGTGGGTTGGATTTATTTTAGTGGGACACGGGACATGTGGAGGATAATTTAAACTCTTCATTTCCTTAGGGTTCGCCTTCAATATACTTGTATGGTGGTTAATTCATCACCATTACTAGTCTATTTTATTTATTAGAATAGCACAAGTAAGTCACAGAAGTGACATAGTAACCGTAGTGAGTCTATGCTGACAGAACTTGAGTTAACATGGGCTTGGAGTGTCGATAAGGCCTCAGGTCTATGACATGTCTGGGTGAGGTAATAGGAAGAGGCTGAGGGGAGACCAAGTTTCAATCAGGATTTAGGCTCCAGCTTTTGTGGAAGTGGCCTTACGGCACCCTAAAGGCTCGGGATCAAGGAGGCCCATAAGAACCAAATATCCTGTATTGATTAAAATGTCTTGACCTCAGGGTGTGTAACTCATGTGTTTAGAATTCGGGGGTACAGATGTGTGTTCATTATGTGTTGAAGGCCAAAACTACAAACGGGTTCAAGAAAGAATTCGATCAGTTCCTCAGGATCGGGGCATCAGCTGTTAGCCGAGGGAATCAGGGATGCTGCATCCCCATGCTCTGCGTGTCCCTAACACTCTGACTGCCAGATGCTGGGAGGGGAGGATGGGACGGGTCACTCAGTGATTGGCTGTTGTGTTCATTCCCTCAGACGCACCTGGCCCTGGCCGCTGTCAGAAGACAGGATACGAGACCAGACGAACTGTTCGTTTGACCCACTATGGCAGTTCTTATGCTCAGGTTCCTCCTTCCCGCTCCCTGCGCTGCTGCACCCTGAAATCCCTGTCGGCCAGTAATATGAGCTGGGAGCCCAGAGGCCAAAGCCCCCTATGACACTGCCCCCACAGAGACCCGAAGCGTAGAGATGCGCCAGAAGCCTTAGGTGGCTCCCTGCCACCTCCCTCCATTCTATGCGGCTCCTGGAAGTGGCCAGTATGTCCCTGCAGATCCTGGGGGGGGGGGGAAACATCTCCAAACACTGTCCCCGCCCTGACGACGAAGAGAAAACTCCACAGGCTGGCACCACGGGGAGTTGAACCCACGATCTCCTGTTTACTAGGCAGGTGTTTTAGCCAGCTAAGCCATGGTGCCTGCCTAAAGAAAACCCTTGCAACAGTTCCACTTTATCCAGGCTAAACCCCCCACCACTGCAACTTGAGACCATGACTCCTTGTTCTGTCATCTTCTACCACTGAGAACAGTCTAGATCCAGCCTCTTTGGAACCCCCTTTTAGGTAGTTGAAAGCAGCTATCAAATCCCCCCTCACTCTTCTCTTCTGCAGGCTAAACAAAGGAGGAAGGGCTGGAGGAAAAGGTCAAACAAAAAGGACAAACCCTAATGTCCGCAGTGATTCTGAGGGACAAAATCCTAAGTGGGGAATAAAATTCTGCCACCTGAAGCGACTGTTTTCCATGCCTGGAATTCAGCTGGCACCAGATGGATCAGACTGAACAGGTTCCAAACCTCTCGGAGGCTCGTACCTTCTAACCAGGGACGTCTGTTTTCTAGGAAAGTCCGTAAAAGGAAAGGAGAAAACTCCAAAGAGGTTCCTCCTGGCGCTCACGTCCGTGACCCCTAATACTCTCTCAGTCCTCCGAGAGAGACCTCGACAAGGAGACTTGCTGAAGCAAAGCCACGGGGGTCTCCGAGGTTTCCCTGGCCCTGCGCCCCTGGCCTGGCCTGGCTGATGTCAGCATGTCTCTGTGAGGTCACCGCCTCCCCACCACCTTTGACCAATAGGCCGAGGTCCTGCAAACGGCCTTTGTGATGTCACTGCCTCACCCCTCCCCTGCAGTGCTAATGTCCTGCCGCTGGCCAGACACAGATGTTATTGGGCCACTTCCGCTATTTGGGGCTTTGTCCTATTACCCCCAACCTAGGGTGACCAGACAGCAAGGGTGGAAAATCGGGATGGGGATGGGGGGTAATAGGAGCCTATATAAAAATAGATCCCAAAATTGGGACTGTCCCTATACAAGTGGGACATCTGGTCACCCCACCCACCCCCTGTCCTGGTTTTTCCCACATGCTCTCTGGTCACCCTGTCCCCAGCCCAGCCAGCTGGGGGTGGTAATTCCAGCCGGCCCCTGTTGCTTGGGCTGGCTGCCGAGGAATTGACTTACTTTCATTTTTACTTCCTCAGCACGCAGCCCCCGCCCCGCCCCAGCACCTCACCCAACCCAGCCCTGCCGGAGGGGAGGGGGGAGAGAGGGGTGCTCCGTGGGGGGGGGGAGAAGAATGGACGTTATGGGGGGCAACAAAGGACACAGCCAGAGCCGCCCAGCCTGCCTCCCCTCACGCCGGGGGAGAGTCACACCCACAGGTGAGCTCCTCCCCCACTTCCCAGAGACCCCAGCAGCCAATCCCCTCCCCAGACTGTGCTGCAGGCAGCGCATTGGGCTCTCTCTAGGACCCAGTGTTGCTCTTACCTGCCCCACGGCTTCCCGTCCCTCCCGGCTCCCGGCAGAGTTTCTGGTGCCCCAGGCATAGCGGTGCCCTACGTGCCCGTCTGTTCTGCCCATGGCTAAGGACGGCCCTGCCCCCACCTCTCTGGGAGATCTGCGGCTCCTTCCTGCAGCTGGGGATGGACCGACACGCCCGGAGCTGCTCCAGCTGGTTCAATCTGCCGCTGCTCCCTGCTCTGCCCCACAGGTCACCCCAGCACCCGCTCCCTGCTCTGCCCCACAGGTCACCCCAGCACCCGCTCCCTGCTCCGCCCCACAGGTCACCCCAGCACCCGCTCCTTGCTCTGCCCCACAGGTCACCCCAGCACCCGCTCCCTGCTCCGCCCCACAGGTCACCCCAGTACCCGCTCCCTGCTCTGCTCCACAGGTCACCCCAGCACCCGCTCCCTGCTCCGCCCCACAGGTCACCCCAGCACCCGCTCCCTGCTCCGCCCCACCGGTCACCCCAGCACCCGCTCCCTGCTCTGCCCCACGGGTCACCCCAGCACCCGCTCCCTGCTCTGCCCCACGGGTCACCCCAGCACCCGCTCCCTGCTCTGCCCCACGGGTCACCCCAGCACCCGCTCCCTGCTCTGCCCCACAGGTCACCCCAGCACCCGCTCCCTGCTCTGCCCCACAGGTCACCCCAGCACCTGCTCCCTGCTCTGCCCCACAGGTCACCCCAGCACCCGCTCCCTGCTCTGCCCCACAGGTCACCCCAGCACCTGCTCCCTGCTCCGGCTCCTCTCGCAGAGCCCAGGGCCAGGCTCCAGCCGCTGTCCAAACCGTCTCCACCAGGGAGATCGTCCCTTCTCCTGCCACGACGACTTCTCCTGACAGCCGCGTCCCACCAGCTCACCCAGACAGGGAGGCTTTTCCGTACAGGAGGCTGAGCTCCCCCGGGAGCTGTGGAACTCACTGCCACATGACAGAGGAGACCACAGGCCGGAACAACAGGCAAAGCTCAGCTCTTCCACGGAGCCATCCTCAACCAGCGATTCCCCCTCACCGACAGCCCCAGCAAAACCCTTTGAGCCACCAGCCCGCTTCTCCCACAGCTGGGAGGTATGGCCGGCAGGGCGGCACCGAAGGCCCCAGACAGCCAAGCAGGTGAGGAAGCACCAGGCGTTAAAGCCAGGCCTACGGCAGCAGCCACGTCCCACCCGCTGCCAGTGCGCCTGACAGAAATGTCGGCATCCCCTGTCAGCGAGGCAACTGGGCAGGTCACTGACAGAGCTGAGCCCCACCTTTCTGCAGCCATCTTTAGAGAAGAACCCCACCCCCGAGTCACCCCTCCCTCCGTCAGCACCTCCACGGCTGTGGCTTTGAGTGGCAGTAGGGTGATGAGGGGGTGAATCCAGGGCTGGAAGCGGGGTCAGGTCAGCCTGTGAGGAGTAACCAGGTAGGGCAGACCCAGGGTGAGGCTGTGGGCTGCTGGTCGGTCGTTGGGATCAGAGCTCTAGATCAAAGCTGCACAGCGACCTGACACCCAGGGTTACAAGGCCGACATAGCGACCCCCTTACCGGCCTCGTGAACCCCAAACCCTAGTTACTCTGGGCACTTAGGAGTCTCTGTCCCTTAATCACTTCTGGGAGCTCCCCAGCAGGCTGCGGGCGTCAGCCGCCTCCTGCCTCACAGGTGAGACTCTTGGCGCTGTGCAAGCCGCCCCCTCGCTTGCAGGCCCAGGGTAGGAAGTGGGACGCCCGGTGCGAGCAGAAGAGGGTTTGATTAATCCACCTCTGTGTTATGGGCACAGCACAGTTCCCCTGGGTCCCTCTGCTGGCTTTTCGTAAGCAGCACCCAGCGGCCCTGGCTCCAGGCTGGTGCCTTGCGAGCTCTGGCACGGGCAGGGAGCGGTGCAGGGGGCTGGGCAGGGCCCTGGCAAACCAGCTGCTGTGAGGCGTTTTTGAGGCAGCAAAACAGGGCCCTTAAGAAGCAAAATCAGGTTATTCCCGTCCCTGGGTGGGCTCGAACCACCAGCCTTTCGGTTAACAGCCGAACGCGCTGACCCATTGCGCCACAGAGACACATAGAAACAAAACTGCTGTTACCAAGGCTGCTCCGAGCAGCCGGCGCATCTCCCTGCCAGCGCTGGAGCTCACAGGGCGCTAGGCCGGACGCTGGAGCTGGGGCTGAAGACCCAGCAGGGGGGCGCAGCAGAAGTGGGCTGGGCCCGAAACCCAGTGGCTGATGGATCAAAACCATTGTGTGCTAGACCTGCACGTCTTCCTTTTTGCTCTGGGCAATCCAGCAAGGAGCAATCAGCAGAGGGCCGAGAGCCTAGGCCATGAGGCAAGAGGTGGCTGAGGCGGCGGCCGGCCAGGGAGTTAAATCAGCCCAATGCCCCCGAGTCTGGATCAATGTCACAAGGTCCCAGTGTCTCCATGGAAGACAATTTGTTAAATCCCAGATGAGTGGAGTTAAATCGGTTCTCAGCCTGAGTCCTTTGCTCTTAATCCTGAGGATATTGTCCCACCATGGGGCCATTTCCCGCCTCTCTTTCAGACAGAAGCACAATTTTCTCTGCACAGACCCAGGAACAGCGAGATCTGTCTCTGTCCCTTGTGCAAAGCAGGGGGGCAAATTCCCTAGACCGTCCTCTTCTGCAATGGAACCAATGGACGAGCAGGGGGCCCTGGGCCCATCCAGCCCTGCCAGTGAGATGTTCCCTCCCCTTCTCCTTAGTGCTGCTGTTGTTATTTCATGGAGTGTCTGGGATGGGGGAAAAGCTGAGTTCACTCCAGGTGGACGGAAAAAAGGACCCTGAAAATCTCAGGCCCTCAGGGAAAACCCAACCGCTGCTACCGGGGTCGCTGAGGTGCTGGAGATCTGCACGGGACAGGGACTGTGTGAACTGTCCAGGTGGGGAATGAATAACAATCTACAGCTAGATCCACCCCATTAACCACCGACACAGGCTAATCACGCTGCAGAGAGACGGGAAACCGGGAGTGATTCTTTGCTGTTCAGCCATAGAAACAGTGACCCAATTGCACCGCAGTGAATGTGCTGGGGAAAGCCGGACTTTACAGGCCGGTGGAAATAGCAGATCCTAGAAACACCTGGAGCTCCCCACCCCACTTCTGCCACCAGGGGCAGGTGTTGAGCTGCTCACAGTGCCCCTCACCACCATGACCTTCCAGCAGGGGGTGGCAGCACCCCCCCCCCCAATGCAGGGGAGAGGCTGAGTGTATCTCTGCACCCTGAGTCCAGGGCACGACTCTCTCTGCCCCACACATAGAATCTGGCTCTGCTGCAAAGTGACCCCAAAGAACCAGCAGCCTCCAGGACAGCAGGATCGGCCTCAGAGCAGGGACTGTGTCCCCCATGCTGCTGTGAGGCCACTGGATGCTCTGGAGACAGGAGGGCTCTGAGTGTAACCCAGCAGAAACACAGCCCAGCAGGGGATGTAGCTCAGTGGTGGAGCGCATGCTTTGCATGTATGAGGCCCTGGGTTCAATCCCCAGCATCTCCAAGTTCTCTTTTCACCCTGCTGCTTTGCTCACGCCCAGAGGGGAGGCTCCCCAGCAGTCTCCCTGCAGGAGTTTCAATCCTGCTCAGTGAGGGGCAAGTGCCAATTGCAGGGAAGCTCTGTGGGGGTTTCTGCTCCTAAGTCACCTGGGTACTTTTAAGATTCCCACCCGCTGTGCTGCTTGGGATGATGCGGATGAGGGAGGAGAAGGGAATGGGAGGGGAAAGTCCCATCTGCATAGACTGAGAGGCCAGGAAACAGAGGGGCAGTCAGTGTTGAGAGAGGTCAGTGATACAGACTCTCTGTGACACAGACTGACTGGGGCTCCTCTCGGCACGGCCCCAATGGGGAAGGAAAGAGGTGGGGGGAGGGGAAGTAGACAGGCAGAAGGAGTCAAATGGGGCTAAACCGGAATAGAGATTTTCTTCCAGTTAAAATGTCCTGGAGTCTTGTCGCTGAAAAGCCCCATCTGGAGCGAGGTGTGAACCAGCAGCCTGTCAATGCCCAGGCAAAGGGGTGACCCCAGAGACTGAGAGCTGCCGACTGCCCCACGGGGGCTAAGATGCACCTGCCGTGGTGCCCCTGGTTGGTGCAAAGGAGACTCTTGCCGGGGTGCTGAGTTCAGGCCTGACCCGGAGCCCTGGTGTCTATTGCCCATGTAGCTTCCCCACTTGCTTTGCCTCATTCCCGTGGAAAGTGCCGTACCAGGGTAATGGGAGTAAGTTCTAAACTGGGGAGGTTGGTGCAAAGCTTGGGAACCCCCCTCCCCCCGCCCCCTGTGCTGCCGTTAGCTCTGGGTGGGTTGTTCCCGGGCAGGGAGAATCGATTTATTTGCTGCTGAGAAAGCTGCCAGGACAGGTCTGTGGGCACCAGATCTCCCGGCTCCTCCCAGCACAGCCCAGGCTCCATCCCTGCCCCAGTCACTGCTGGAGGAGGGTCCTAGACGCACTGAGCCTGAGGCTTTTCCCAGCCTTCTTAGCGCAGTCGGCAGCGCGTCAGTCTCATAATCTGAAGGGCTTGAGTTCAAGCCTCAGAGACGGCAGCTGCTTTTGCTCCCGGCTTCACATTTTCTAAAGGAAATCAGAGAAGAGAGACGAGAGCAGAGTGGTTTCTAGACCCCTCCCATCCAGCTCTCACACACACACAGACTTTTCGAAGGCATTAACTTTTCCTTCTCCTTTCTGACTCTTCACTGCAGCTGGAAATAGGGATTCCTAGAGGCCCCGTTCCCAAAGCTCACACCCACAGGGCCATGGGAACGCTGGGGGCTGCCAGGTTGCTGTGGGCAAGTCGTGAAAGTGACACACAAACAATCCAGTGGGGCCAGTGCCCCCCATGCTCCCCCCCAAGCAGCTTTGTCTCTTGCTGAGTGTGATGCTGAGACTCCCCGGCCTCCGCATCCTCGACCCCCACTGGAGGCCGGTTCCTTCGACCCCTGTTCAGAGTTCAGCCCCCAGCCGGTGCAGCCCGGCCCAGCCACTCACCCTCTGCCCCAGGAGAGCCAGCGGGTGGGCTGCACCCACAGGCAGAGACCTGATACCGCTCCCCTCCGAGCAGCAGCCGCAGCTGTGGGCAGCTAATCCCCGTCTGGCTGCCAGGGGATCCAGCTAGGAGAGGAGCTGGGAGATCTGCAGGCTTTGCAGTGGGGAGCATGGCCAGGCCAGTGGGGCTGTCTCAGGAGTCCCAGGGGGCTTGGCCAGTGGGGAGGCTCTAGGGCACATGTTGGGGGCAGGGTGGGGCATTAGGGATACAGGATGTGAGGCTGGTTAACATGGAACTGCACAAAAACCTCCCCCTTTGCTCCAGCTAAAGGCCCTGCTTTGGCCTCTCCCTGATTCATGAAAATCTCCATCTCTCCCCCGGCTCTCAGACACCCCCTCTCCCCCAGGGGTATTTTCATGGGTTCTTCTTTTTTTCATGGGCTCGTACAAATAGTTTTGCCATGGAAATGATCCAGTACATTTAAAAGGAGAAAACCAATCCCACAACACGTGTGTATCTCCTCCCCCAGACAGAGTGTGGGTCTGAATCTTTCTACTGACCAGTCTGGGCAGGCAGAGTCACCCCCACATTCACTGCACGTCGGGCCCAGGACTTGTGCCCAGCAGTTCTTGGGGCTGTGGGGAGAACCGAGCGTCACGGGCAGCAGCGAGGGAGGGCGGCTGGGACTGAGCTGTCTGGGGAATAGTTTAATCTGTAGCTGTTTTTCAGAGGATTAAATCAATGCAGCTTCCACTGCTCCGTCTCTCCCCAGGAAACAACGGTTCGGTGCGAGGTGCCCAAACCAGCTACCAGTAAGAAGTGAAATGAAATGGCCACACGATGGCGACAGAACCTAAGACATGAGAAGCCAGGTTCTTGGGCAATGTGCATTGAAGCTGAAAAGGGAGATGTTTCCTCTTTGACCCCTCGCCCCCCCCCTCTAATCCACTAGACCCCCCCGTTCCTCCCACAGCCAGGAGTACAACCCGGAGGGGGAGAGAGAGAGAGAGAGATTAGCTAGTGGTTCTAAATCTAATTGTTAAACGTGGCATCTTGTCTTTTCCTCTGAAACGATCCTGTGTAGTTTTGTCTGTATAACATCTGCCGGTGCCCCTCACTCCTGACCCACAGCCCCTTCTATCCCAGCCCTGAGCTCCCCAGTCACTTGTCTGCCGGTGCCCCTCACTCCCGACCCGCAGCCCCTTCTATCCCGGCCCTGAGCTCCCCAGTCACCGCTCTGCCCCTGTCACGGAGTCCCCGGGCGATGCTCTGGAACTGCTGCCTACGAAGCCAGTCAGGACTCTGGAGAAGCCTCCTCGCTGAGCCGACTGTCTCCAGGGCAAGAAGCTTCCCCAGCTTCCACCTTCCTGGGTCTGACCCAGGAGCATTCAGCATCCCCTTCTTCACCCAGCGGGGCTCGTGGGGAAGCCAGAGGGCCCTGCCCCCCAACTCCGCCGTCAGACGTGACTCTCAGCCGGCCAGTAAAACAGGAGGTTTATTACACAACAGGAACAGGGTCTAAACCAGAGCTTGTAGGTACAGAGAACAGGACCCCTCAGTCAGGTCCATCTTGGGGGGTGGGGAGGCCAGAGCCCATCTGGACCTCCCTCCATGTCCCCAGCCAGCTCCAAACTCTCCAGCCCCACCTCTGCCTTTGTCTCCTTCCTGGGCCAGGAGACCACCTGATCCCTTTGTTCCCCAAACCCTTCAGGCGGCACATTTGCAGGGAAGGGGCCCAGGCCAGCAGTTGCCAGGAGACAGGGTGTCGGCCATTCTGTGTCATCCCACTGGCCCTCTAGGGCTTTGCAACAATCACACCTAGAGACTTATTCCACCACCTAGAGTCTTAAGAAATGCAGAGGGGAAACTGAGGCATAGGGGAAACTGAGGCACCCACACAGTATTCAGAGGAAACATCAGGAACAGTCCCACTTTGTTACACCCTCTCTAAATGTTTCTTTAAATCACTTGGTGGTGGCAGCGTACCGTTCAAGGACAAAAGGGATTTGTGCGTTGGGGCAGTTTTTATCCTAAGCTGGTAAAACTAAGCTTCGGGGGTCTTTCAGGCAGGTGCCCATGACTGTACCCCAGAGTTCAGAGGGAACCCTGACAACCTCCTTCCTGGGGCTGTAGCTGAAGCCAGAGCGGCCAAGAAGAGACTCCAGCCCTGAAGAAAGCCGGACATTCAGGACAATGCGGAAAGTGCACAAAGTACAACCACGAAGGGACTCGAACCCTCAATCTTCCGATCCGAAGTCAGACGCCTGATCCATTAGGCCACATGGTCACATGGGAAAAGTCTCTCCAAGCACTTCTTTAGAGAAGATGGACACTGTGTTACTCAGGTCATCTACGGAGGGGGCAGAGACACTGTGGGCACAAGGAGTCGAGTTCCCAGCGAGATGTGAGACTCAGTTCCATGGAGCCAGGGGCAGGATTTGGTCGGGAGGCTTAAGCATGGGGGATTGGGGGGCAGAGGACGGACCGGCTGTCTAGGTGCAGAGATTTAGTGGCACTGGGGCACAGGAGGGAGTAGGAGGAGGAATCCTGCTGATGGGCTGTGGCCATGGAGAAAAAGAGGAAGGGCTCCTGGGACTTTTTTTGCCTTTCTTTTACCTGCCTGCTCTTGTGGTTACAGCAGGTAACTACACTCGCTAAACTGGACTAGTTCTGTCAGTAAAGCATCAAGTTCTTAGTCCAGGGTTCAAGCCCCATGTCTGGGCACTCAGCTTTTTAAGTTCCCTTGTGTGCCGGGAGCCAAATGATCCCTGGTGGTGTCCAGAGCCACCCCCGGGTTCCCAGAGGCCCTGGCCATTTCCTGGACAGGCCCCTTGCTCCTGCGGAGTCCTTAGGAGTCAGAAGAGAGGCTCAAACCCACAGGAGAAGGCCCAGACAGCGCAGTCTGGGGCTGGCAGGAAGCGCTGTGGGGCCAGGTGCTGAGAGACCCGAGGGGAGAGAGGGAGAGAAGCGATGAGGACAGAGTGCCAGTGTAAAGGGGGTTTGTGACAAACTAGGACTGTTGTTAAGGTTTCCCTGAGTACTGTGTGGGTGCCTCGGTTTCCCCTATGCAGTGCTTGAGTTTCTAGGTGGTGGGACAACGGTGCATGATTGTTACAAAGCCCTAGAAGGCAGAGGCCTGGACAGAGAGAATGGCTCTGTCTCCTGGCAAGAGATGGCCCGGCCCCTCCCCCGGCAAAGGTATGAGCTGAAGGTGTGGGAACAAAGGGATCAGGTGACCTCCTGGCCCGGGAAGCAGACAAAGGGGGAGGAGGGGCTGGAGAGTTTCAGTTTGGAGCTGGCCGGAGAAGAGGGGAGAGAGGCAGACAGGGTCTGGCCTCCCTGCCCCGTTTGGAGCTGTGGGGCGAAATGCAGGGAGCCCCAGGCTGGGGTCTAAGCTCCCTGCCCCCCGGAAGGACCCGACTGAGGGGTCCTGGATGTACTGACAAGCTCTGGTTGGGCTGTGTTCCTGGCATCTCTAATAAACCTTCTGTTCTACTGGCTGGCTGAGACTCCCAGTGAATCCGGGGAAGAGGGGTGCAGGGCCGGACTCCCCTATACTCCGTGACAGGGTTCTGGTCCTGCTAGTGTAGCAAACTTTCCTGTCTTGTCCACGACCCCGGTGGAATGGGCTAGAGAAAGGCCCTGAGCCCCCACTCCCACTCTCTCACCCAGAGGCAGCCTGACCTCGAGGACTCTCTGTCTACTCTCGTGTGTGGCAGAGTCCTCGTGACCCCAACAAGGCTGGGCCCAGGACCCCTGGGGGGCTCGACCCCCAGTCTTGTTGTGGTCACTTAGTACAGGGGCTGGGGAGAACCACTCTGGGGTTCTCTCTCCGCTCTGGATGCTTCCCTGACCCACTGATCGTTGCATGTGCCTCAAGCAAATCCAATGGATTAAAGAGCAATCGATTTAAACCATAAGGAAAATGGGAACGGTTCAAGGGAAACACGTCACCTTGTTCTGTGGCTCAGGGATATCGCAAACAGCGTCTCTGGGACAGACGGGACGTTCACAGTCTCCCCCTCACATGGCCCAGGCCCTGGCTGTGGTGCAGGGATGCCACCGGTCGGACACTTGCTCTGGCGGTGGCCCCATGCCCTCAGGCTCTAGATGGCAGGACCCTTCCTCCCAGCTTCGGCCCCCATGTCGGAGTTATGATCCCACATTGGGGGCACGGAGGGAGCCCCACTCAGCCCTCGTCTGCCCCAGCTCTTCCCCCATCCTACCCTCAGCCTGGCCCCTGGCTCCTGGCCCAGCCTCGTTCCCCTTACCCCTGTCTGCTCCCCTCTCCCTAGGAAGCCATGGCCCTGCTCCCAGCCCCAGTTCTCGACCGCGGCTTCCGAGGGGCCGCAGACACGGACAAGAGGGCACAATGTGAAATGTTTGGGGACCACTGGATTAGGGTGACGTCCTCAATCACTTCTATGCAGTGCAATAAAAGGTATTTCTCACCCACCTCGCCCCTCCATCAGGACGGACTCGGTATGTTCTGCCGCCCTTCACTCGGACAGGAAGGAGAATAACATTTCATTCCACTCAATGCTACAGTGATTTGTAACCCAACACCATCCAGAACTGGTTCCTTTGGCAAAGCGGCCCCAGCATGCTGCATACCCAGGCCGAGTAGGGGTGTCTGGGCAAACACGGTCTGGTCCTGAAGTCTTTCCCCAGCTCATCACTCGATGTGAGGGGGGAGCTCATCCAGACCCTGTTTACACTTGGTATTTAAAAACTCCTGAGTGTCCCTATCTCTACTGCTCTTAGATTTCTCCTCCTGTCCTTTTCTTAACAGCTCAGATGAGGTGGCCGAGTGGTTAAGGTGATGGACTGCTAATCCATTGTGCTTTGCACGCATGGGTTTGAATCCCATCCTCATCGGATGCATTTAATCTTCTCCTTCCTTTAGAAGCAACCATCTCCCCTTATGGTACAATGAGAGACCAAAGGGTAGGAATAAATGGTAAATTTTCACAATGGAGAGGGGTAACTAGTGGTGTTCCCCAAGGGTCAGTCCTAGGACCAATCCTATTCGACTTATTCATAAATGATTTGGAAGAAGGGGTAAACAGTGAGGTGGCAAAGTTTGCAGATGATACTAAGCTGCTCAAGATAGTTAAGACCAAAGCAGACTGTGAAGAACTACAAAAAGATCTCACAAAACTAAATGATTGGGCAATAAAATGGCAAATGACATTTAATGTGGCTAAATGTAAAGTAATGCACATTGGAAAAAATAACCCCAACTATACATAGAATATGATGGGGGCTAATTTAGCTACAACTAATCAGGAAAAAAGATCTTGGAGTGTCCATGCAGTGTGCAGCGGCAGTCAAAAAAGCAAACGGGATGTTAGGAATCATTAAAATGGGATAGAGAATAAGACGGAGAATATCTTACTGCCCCTATACAAATCCATAGTGCGCCCACGTCTTGAATACTGCGTACAGATGTCGTCTCCTCATCTCAAAAAGGATATACTGGCAATAGAAAAGGTTCAGAGAAGGGCAACTAAAATGATTAGGGGTCTGGAACGGGTCCCATACGAGGAGAGATTAAAGAGGCTAGGACTTTTTAGCTTGGAAAAGAGGAGACTAAGGCGGGATATGATAGAGGTATATAAAATTATGAGTGGTGTGGAGGAAGTGAATAAGGAAAAGTTATTAACTTGTTCCCATACTATAAGAACTAGGGGCTGTGTGCATTACCCCACGTGGCCACCCGGTGTCACTGTCGCTTGTTCGTTGGGGGCGGGGCGAGAGGAGAAAGTTGTGGAGGTTGCAGAACAGGGTTTAGTTAATTTCACGTCACGATCCCCCCAGGCCCTTTCCCTGCAGACACACACCCGACATTCTGCCATGCTGGGGAAACGCGTCATCTCTTTACTACAGTGGGGACCTGGCCCCTCCTGCCGGGGCTGAGCCCAGAGATATTTTCCAGCCTCCCCAGTAATACAGTCTGTGAAGGAAACGCTAGAAAGGAGCAGAAGCAAAGGGGCTGGGCAGGCTCCATAGGGGACACCGGCTCCTCCTGTTCCCTCCTGGGCCCCGGCCAAGCCCTGCTGCTGGCAGAGAACAGACGCCCCATCGCCACCCCTGAGGCAGCCACGTCTCGGGGCTCCCCAAACAGCCCCCACTACCCCCAACCCCCTTTGGGGAGTGACTCGGGGCAGCAATTCCCCACCCGAACGAGGACAAAGGGCTGCAGATAAACTGGGGGGGGGGTGGGAAACATCCCAAATCTGGGGAGAATTTAAATGGCCGTTGGAGACTGATGGAGAAAATGGGGCAAAAGAAGAGACGGGAGAGTCCGTCATTGTGGGATTTTTGTAGCCACATGTGGTGAGGGGAGAGCAAAGGGGAAGAAGCAGAGAGAGAATTGTGATCAGTGTGTGAGAGGGACGTGGCACAAGGGTGCAAATAGCGACACACACAGACACTGACACACACACACACACACACACACTATGACACACACACTGACAGATACACAATGACGCACACACACCGACTCACACACACGGACACACACACACACTGACACACACACACAGTAACACACACACACACACAGACACTTTCTTCTCCCCCGGACTTTCCTGGCTCCCAGGGGACGCTCCACCCCCCACGTGTCCCACTGTCCTTCCCCCGCCCGCAGCTCCAGCTCGTCCCCCCGCCGCCCCCGGCCCCACACAGGGGAACCCCCCGGCCCCAGGCTCTGTCCCCACCCGGGTCCCGGCGGGGCCGGGGCCGGGGCCGAGCCCGACTGCAGCTGAGCCCAGCAGCTCCGCGATCGCCCCGGCGGCTCCAGCGCTGCCGGCAAACACGGGACCCCCCCGGGAGCCGCTGCTCAGCCCCGCCCCCGGCTCCCAATGGAGCCAGAGCCCCGCCCCCAGGAGCTGCCCCGCCCCCGGCTCCCAATGGAGCCAGAGCCCCGCCCCCAGGCGCTGCCCCGCCCCCGGGCTGTGCCAGAGCCCCGCCCCCAGGAGCTGCCCCCGCCCCCGGGCAATGCCAGAGCCCCGCCCCCAGGAGCTGCCCGTCCCCGCTCTGTTCCAGAGCCCCGCCCCCAGGAGCAGCCCCGCCCCCGGGCTCTGGGCTTTGTTCTCCCGGCTCCCTGGCACTAGCACTGAGCATGCGCAGTAACAGCTGTTAACACGCTCACTGAGCTGGGCTGAAGAGGGCGGAAGCGGCTCCCGGGGCAGGCTGGGAGATGTAGTTCCTAGCGCTCGTGAAGGGACCGGAAGGGACGTCACAGGGTTTGCGTCTCCCGGCTCTGGACATGCGCAGATCGGGGCGGGGGGCGGTGACCCCGAGAGGGGGAAGAAGGGGGGGCCTGAGACCCCCTCGGATTTACAGCTGCCCCCGGCCCTGGGGACCCCCCGCTCCGCCCCCTTTCTCCCTAGAGAGCCACGAGCCGCACCCAGGGTGCCCCCCTCCCCCCCACCCCTGAGCAGGTCTCTGCCCCTCCCCCACCACACCCCATTGTCTCCCCCTCCCCCATGGGCTCTTGGGGGCTCTGGGGTCACTGGCCAGGGACTCTGGGGGGGGTCTGGGGCCCCTGGCTGGGGTCTGGGCTCTGGGCGTGTCTGGGGCCCTGGCTGGGGGTCTGGACTCTGGGGGGGGTCTGGGGCCCCTGGCTGGGGGTCTGGGCTCTGGGCGGGTCTGGGGCCCCTGCTGGGGGTCTGGGCTCTGGGCGGGTCTGGGCCCCTGGCTTGGGGGCTGGGCTCTGGGGTGGGGGGTCTGGGGCCCCTGGCTGGGGGCTGGGCTCTGGTGGGGTCTGGGGCCCCTGGCTCGGGGTCTGCGCTCTGGGGGGGTCTGGGGCCCCTGCCTCAGGGTCTGGGCTCTGGGGGGTCTGGGGCCCTGGCTGGGGGTCTGGGTTCTGGGCGGTCTGGGGCCCCTGGCTGGGGGTCTGGGCTCTGGGGGGGGTCTGGGGCCCCTGGCTGGGGGTCTGGGCTCTGGGCGGGTCTGGGGCCCCTGGCTGGGGGTCTGGGCTCTGAGCGGGTCTGGGGTTCCTGTGTGGACTCTGGGGGGGGGGTCTGGGGCCCCTGGCTGGGGTCTGGGCTCTGGGGAGGTCTGGGGCCCCTGCTGGGGGTCTGGGCTCTGGGCGGGTCTGGGGCCCTGGCTGGGGGTCTGGGCTTAAGGGGGGTCTGGGGCCCCTGGCTGGGGGGTCTGGGCTCTGGGGGTCTGGAGCCCTCGACCGGGTGTCTGGGCTCTGGGGGGGGCGTCTGGGGCCCCTGGCTGGGTGTCTGGGCTCTGGGGGGGGGGGTCTGGGGCCCCTGGCTGGGGGACTGGGCTCTGGGGGGTCTGGGGCCCCTGTCTGGACTCTGGGGGCGTCTGGGCCCCTAGCTGGGGGTCTGGGTTCTGGGGGGGTCTGGGGCCCTGGCTCGGGGTCTGGGCTTAAGGGGGGTCTGGGCCCCTGGCTGGGGTCTGGGCTCTGGGTGGGTCTGGGGCCCCTGGCTTGGGGGTCTGGGCTCTGGGGGGGTGGTCTGGGGCCCCTGGCTGGGGGTCTGGACTCTACGGGGGTCTGGGGCCCCTGGCTGGGGGTCTGGGCTCTGGGCGGGTCTGGGGCCCCTGGCTGGGGGGCTGGGCTTTGGGGTGGGGGGTCTGGGGCCCCTGGCTGTGGGCTGGGCTCTGGTGGGGTCTGGGGCCCCTGGCTCGGGGTCTGCGCTCTGGGGGGGTCTGGGGCCCCTGCCTCAGGGTCTGGGCTCTGGGGGGGTCTGGGGCCCCTGGCGGGGGGTCTGGGTTCTGGGCGGTCTGGGGCCCCTGGCTGGGGGGTCTGGGCTCTGGGGGGGGTCTGGGGCCCCTGGCTGGGGGTCTGGGCTCTGGGGGGTGGTCTGGGGCCCTGGCTGGGGTCTGACTCTACGGGGGTCTGGGGCCCCTGGCTGGGGGTCTGGGCTCTGGGCGGGTCTGGGGCCCCTGGCTGGGGGGCTGGGCTTTGGGTGGGGGGTCTGGGGCCCCTGGCTGTGGGCTGGCTCTGGTGGGGTCTGGGGCCCCTGGCTCGGGGTCTGCGCTCTGGGGGGGTCTGGGGCCCCTGCCTCAGGGTCTGGGCTCTGGGGGGGTCTGGGGCCCCTGGCGGGGGGTCTGGGTTCTGGGCGGTCTGGGGCCCCTGGCTGGGGGGTCTGGGCTCTGGGGGGGGTCTGGGGCCCCTGGCTGGGGGGTCTGCGCTCTGGGGGGGGGTCTGGGGCCCCTGGCTCGGGGTCTGGCTCTGGGGGGTCTGGGGCCCTGGCTGGGGGTCTGGGCTCTGGGGGGGTCTGGGGCCCCTGGCTGGGGGTCTGGGCTCAGCGGGGGGGGGGGTCAGGGGCCCCTGGCTGGGGGTCTGGTCTCTGGGCGGGTCTGGGGCCCCTTGCTGGGGGTCTGGCTCTGGCGGGTCTGGGGCCCCTGGCTGGGGGGCTGGGCTCTGGGGGTGGCGGGCCTGGGTCCCCTGGCTGGGGGTCTGGGCTCTGAGCGGGTCTGGGGTCCCTGTGTGGACTCTGGGGGGGGGTCTGGGGCCACTGGCTGGGGGTCTGGGCTCTGGGGAGGTCTGGGGCCCCTGGCTGGGGGTCTGGGCTCTGGGCGGGTCTGGGGCCCCTGGCTGAGGGTCTGGGCTCTGGGGGGGGGTGGTCTGGGGCCCCTGGCTGGGGGTCTGGACTCTGGGGGGGTGGTCTGGGGCCACTGGCTGGGGGTCTGGCTCTGGGGAGGTCTGGGGCTCCTGGCTGGGGGTCTGGGCTCTGAGCGGGTCTGGGGTTCTGTGTGGACTCTGGGGGGGGGGTCTGGGGCCCCTGGCTGGGGGTCTGGGCTCTGGGGAGGTCTGGGGCCCCTGGCTGGGGGTCTGGGCTCTGGGCGGGTCTGGGGCCCCTGGCTGGGGGTCTGGGCTTAAGGGGGGTCTGGGGCCCCTGGCTGGGGGGTCTGGGCTCTGGGGGGTCTGGAGCCCTCGACTGGGTGTCTGGGCTCTGGGGGGGGGGGGCGTCTGGGGCCCCTGGCTGGGTGTCTGGGCTCTGGGGGGGGGGCGTCTGGGCCCCTAGCTGGGGGTCTGGGCTCTGGGGGGTCTGGGGCCCCTGGCTCGGGGTCTGGGCTTAAGGGGGGTCTGGGGCCCCTGGCTGGGGGTCTGGGCTCTGGGGGGTCTGGAGCCCTCGACTGGGTGTCTGGGCTCTGGGGAGGGGGTCTGGGGCCCCTGGCTGGGGGCTGGGCTCTGGGGGGTCTGGGGCCCCTGGCTCAGGGTCTCTCGGCTCTGGGGGGGTCTGGGGCCCCTGACTGGGGGACTGGGGTCTGGGGGGTCTGGGCTCTGGGGGGGTCTGGGGCCCCTGGCTTGGGCTCTGGGCTCTGGGGGGCGTCCGGGGCCCTTGGCTGGGGGTCTGGGCTCGGGGGGGTTGTGGCCCCTGTCTGGGCTCTGGGGGGGTCTGGTGCCCCTGGCTGGGGGCTGGCTCTGGGGGTATCTGGGACCCCTGGCTGGGGGTCTGGGCCTTGGGGGGTCTGGGGCCCCTGTCTGGCTGTGGGGGTCTGGGTCCCCTGGCTGGGGGTCTGGGCTCTGAGCGGGTCTGGGGTCCCTGTGTGGACTCTGTGGGGGGGGGGGGTCTGGGGCCCTGGCTGTGGCTCTGGGCTCTGTGGAGGTCTGGGGCCCCTGGCTGTGGGTCTGGGCTCTGGGGGAGGGTCTGGGGCCCCTGGCTCGGGATCTGGGCTCTGGGGGGCGGGTCTGGGGGCCCCTGCCTGGGGGTCTGGGCTCTGGGGGGGGTCTGGGGCCCCTGGCTCAGGGTCTGGCCTCTGGGGGGGTCGGGGGCCCCTGGCTGGGGGACTGGGCTCTGGGGGTCTGGGGCCCCTGTCTGGACTCTGGGGGGGGGGTCTGGGGCCCCTAGCTGGGGGTCTGGGCTCTGGGGGGTGTCTGGGGCCCCTGGCTGGGCTCTGGGCTCTGGGGGGGGTTTGGGGCCCCTGGCTGGGTGTCTGGGCTTTGGGGGGGTCTGGGGCCCCTGGCTGGGTGTCTGGGCTCTGGGGGGTCTGAGGCCCTTGGCTGGGGGTCTGGGCTCTGGGGGGTGTCAGGGGCCCTGTATGGGCCTCTGGGGGGTCTCGGTCCCCTGGCTGGGGGTCTGGGCTCTGGAGGGGGTCTGGGGCCCCTGTCTGGGCTTTGGGGGGGGGGTCTGGGGGTCTGGCTCTGGGGCCCCTGGCTGGGGGTCTGGGCTCTGGGGGTGTCTGTGGCCCCTGGCTGGGGGCTGGGCTGTGGGGGGTCTGGGCCCCTGGCTCGGGCTCTGGCTCTGGGGGGGTCTGGGGCCCCTGTCTGGTCTCTGGGGGGGGTCTGGTGCCCCTGGCTGGGGGCTGGGCTCTGGGGGGATCTGGGACCCCTGGCTGGGGGTCTGGGCCCTGGGGGTGTCTGGGGCCCCTGTCTGGGTTTGTGGGGGGTCTGGGGCCCCTGGCTGGGGGTCTGGGCTCTGGGGAGGTCTGGGGCCCCTGGCTGGGGGTCTGGGCTCTGGGGGAGGGTCTGGGGCCCCTGGCTCGGGATCTGGGCTCTGGGCCCCTGGCTCGGGGTCTGTGCTCTGGGGGGGGTCTGGGGCCCCTGGCTCGGGGTCTGGCCTCTGGGGGGGTCGGGGGCCCCTGGCTGGGGGACTGGGCTCTGGGGGGGTCTGGGGCCCCTGTCTGGGCTTTGGGGGGGGGTCTGGGGGTCTGGGCTCTGGGGCCCCTGGTTGGGGGCTAGTCTCTGGGGAGGGTCTGGGCCCCTGGCTGGGGGTCTGGGCCAGGGGGGTCTGGGGCCCCTGTCTGGGCTCTGGGGGAGGTCTGGGGCCCCTGGCTCGGGGTCTGGGCTCTGGGGGGGTCTGAGGCCCCTGGCTCGTGGTCTGGGCTCTGGGTGGGTCTGGGGCCCCTGGCTGGGGGTCTGGGCTCTGGGGGGGGTGGTCTGGGGCCCCTGGCTGGGGGTCTGGACTTTGGGGGGGGTCTGGGGCCACTGGCTGGGGGTCTGGGCTCTGGGGAGGTCTGGGGCCCCTGGCTGGGGGTCTGGGCTCTGGGCGGGTCTGGGGCCCCTGGCTGGGGGTCTGGGTTCTGGGGGGGGTCTGGGGCCCCTGGCTGGGGGTCTGGGCTCTGGGCGTGTCTGGGGCCCCTGGCTGGGGAGCTGGGCTCTGGGGTGGGGGGTCTGGGGCCCCTGGCTGGGGGCTGGGCTCTGGGGGGGTCTGGGGCCCCTTGCTCGGGGTCTTGGCTCTGGGGGGGTCTGGGGCCCCTGGCTCGGGTCTGGGCTCTGGGGGGGTCTGGGGCCCCTGGCTGGGGGTCTGGGCTCTGGGGGGGGTCTGGGGCCCCTGTTTGGGATTGGGGGGGGGTCTGGGTCCCCTGGCTAGGGGTCTGGGCTCTGAGAGGGTCTGGGGTCCCTGTGTGGACTCTGGTGGGGGGGTCTGGAGCCCCTGGCTGGGGGTCTGGGCTCTGGGGGGGGGGGTCTTGGGCCCCTGGCTGGGGGTCTGGGCTCTGGGGGGGGGGTCTGGGCTCTGGGCGGGTCTGGGGCCCTGGCTGGGGGACTGGGCTCTGGGGTGGGGGGTCTGGGTCCCCTGGCTGGGGGCTGGGCTCTGGGGGGGTCTGGGGCCCCTGGCTCGGGGTCTGGGCTTGGGGGGGTCTGGGGCCCTGGCGGGGGTCTGGGTTCTGGGGGGTCTGGGCTCTGGGGGGGGGGTCTGGGGCCCCTGGCTTGGGCTCTGGGCTCTGGGGGGGGGGGGTCTGGGGCCCCTGGCTGGGGGTCTGGGCTCTGGGTGGGTCTGGGGCCCCTGGCTGGGGGTCTGGGCTCTGGGGGGGTGGTCTGGGGCCCCTGGCTGGGGGTCTGGACTCTACGGGGGGTCTGGGGCCCCTGTCTGGGGGTCTGGGCTCTGGGCGGGTCTGGGGCCCCTGGCTGGGGGGCTGGGCTCTGGGGTGGGGGGTCTGGGGCCCCTGGCTGTGGGCTGGGCTCTGGTGGGGTCTGGGGCCCCTGGCTCGGGGTCTGCGCTCTGGGGGGGTCTGGGGCCCCTGCCTCGGGGTCTGGGCTCTGGGGGGGTCTGGGGCCCCTGGCTGGGGGTCTGGGTTCTGGGCGGTCTGGGGCCCCTGGCTGGGGGGTTCTGGGCTCTGGCGGGGGTCTGGGGCCCCTGGCTGGGGGGTCTGCGCTCTGGGGGGGGGTCTGGGGCCCCTGGCTCGGGGTCTGGGCTCTGGGGGGGGTCTGGGGCCCCTGGCTGGGGGGGGGTCTGGGGCCCCTGGCTGGGGGTCTGGGCTCTGGGGGGGTCTGGGTCCCTGGCTGGAGGTCTGGGCTCAGCGGGGGGGGGGGTCTGGGGCCCCTGGCTGGGGGTCTGGTCTCTGGGCGGGTCTGGGGCCCCTTGCTGGGGGTCTGGGCTCTGGCGGGTCTGGGGCCCCTGGCTGGGGGGCTGGGCTCTGGGGGTGGCGGGCCTGGGTCCCCTGGCTGGGGGGTCTGCGCTCTGGGGGGGGTCTGGGGCCCCTGGCTCGGGGTCTGGGCTCTGGGGGGGTCTGGGGCCCCTGGCTGGGGGTCTGGGCTCTGGGGGGGTCTGGGGCCCCTGGCTGGGGGTCTGGGCTCAGCGGGGGGGGGGTCAGGGGCCCCTGGCTGGGGGTCTGGTCTCTGGGCGGGTCTGGGGCCCCTTGCTGGGGGTCTGGGCTCTGGCGGGTCTGGGGCCCCTGGCTGGGGGGCTGGGCTCTGGGGGTGGCGGGCCTGGGTCCCCTGGCTGGGGGTCTGGGCTCTGAGCGGGTCTGGGGTCCCTGTGTGGACTCTGGGGGGGGGTCTGGGGCCACTGGCTGGGGGTCTGGGCTCTGGGGAGGTCTGGGGCCCCTGGCTGGGGGTCTGGGCTCTGGCGGGTCTGGGGCCCCTGGCTGAGGGTCTGGGCTCTGGGGGGGGGTGGTCTGGGGCCCCTGGCTGGGGGTCTGGACTCTGGGGGGTGGTCTGGGCCACTGGCTGGGGGTCTGGGCTCTGGGGAGGTCTGGGGCTCCTGGCTGGGGTCTGGCTCTGAGCGGGTCTGGGGTTCCTGTGTGGACTCTGGGGGGGGGGGGTCTGGGGCCCCTGGCTGGGGGTCTGGGCTCTGGGGAGGTCTGGGGCCCCTGGCTGGGGGTCTGGGCTCTGGGCGGGTCTGGGGCCCCTGGCTGGGGGTCTGGGCTTAAGGGGGGTCTGGGGCCCCTGGCTGGGGGGTCTGGGCTCTGGGGGGTCTGGAGCCCTCGACTGGGTGTCTGGGCTCTGGGGGGGGGGCGTCTGGGGCCCCTGGCTGGGTGTCTGGGCTCTGGGGGGGGGGGCGTCTGGGCCCCTAGCTGGGGGTCTGGGCTCTGGGGGGGTCTGGGGGCCCCTGGCTCGGGGTCTGGGCTTAAGGGGGGTCTGGGGCCCCTGCTGGGGGTCTGGGCTCTGGGGGGTCTGGAGCCCTCGACTGGGTGTCTGGGCTCTGGGGGGGGGTCTGGGGCCCCTGGCTGGGGGCTGGGCTCTGGGGGGGTCTGGGGCCCCTGGCTCAGGGTGTCGGCTCTGGGGGGGTCTGGGGCCCCTGACTGGGGGGACTGGGGTCTGGGGGGGTCTGGGCTCTGGGGGGGTCTGGGGCCCCTGCTTGGGCTCTGGGCTCTGGGGGGCGTCCGGGGCCCTTGGCTGGGGGTCTGGGCTCGGGGGGGGTTGTGGCCCCTGTCTGGGCTCTGGGGGGGGTCTGGTGCCCCTGGCTGGGGGCTGGGCTCTGGGGGTATCTGGGACCCCTGGCTGGGGGTCTGGGCCTTGGGGGGGTCTGGGGCCCCTGTCTGGGCTTGTGGGGGTCTGGGTCCCCTGGCTGGGGGTCTGGGCTCTGAGCGGGTCTGGGGTCCCTGTGTGGACTCTGTGGGGGGGGGGGTCTGGGGCCCCTGGCTGTGGCTCTGGGCTCTGTGGAGGTCTGGGGCCCCTGGCTGTGGGTCTGGGCTCTGGGGGAGGGTCTGGGGCCCCTGGCTCGGGATCTGGGCTCTGGGGGGCGGGTCTGGGGCCCCTGCCTGGGGGTCTGTGCTCTGGGGGGGGTCTGGGGCCCCTGGCTCAGGGTCTGGCCTCTGGGGGGGTCGGGGGCCCCTGGTGGGGGACTGGGCTCTGGGGGGTCTGGGGCCCCTGTCTGGACTCTGGGGGGGGGTCTGGGGCCCCTAGCTGGGGGTCTGGGCTCTGGGGGGTGTCTGGGGCCCCTGGCTGGGCTCTGGGCTCTGGGGGGGTTTGGGGCCCCTGGCTGGGTGTCTGGGCTTTGGGGGGGTCTGGGGCCCCTGGCTGGGTGTCTGGGCTCTGGGGGGGTCTGAGGCCCTTGGCTGGGGGTCTGGGCTCTGGGGGGTGTCAGGGGCCCTGTATGGGCTCTGGGGGGGTCTCGGTCCCCTGGCTGGGGGTCTGGGCTCTGGGGGGGGTCTGGGGCCCCTGTCTGGGCTTTGGGGGGGGTGGTCTGGGGGTCTGGGCTCTGGGGCCCCTGGCTGGGGGTCTGGGCTCTGGGGGTGTCTGTGGCCCCTGGCTGGGGGCTGGGCTGTGGGGGGGTCTGGGGCCCCTGGCTCGGGCTCTGGGCTCTGGGGGGGTCTGGGGCCCCTGTCTGGTCTCTGGGGGGGGTCTGGTGCCCCTGGCTGGGGGCTGGGCTCTGGGGGGATCTGGGACCCCTGGCTGGGGGTCTGGGCCCTGGGGGTGTCTGGGGCCCCTGTCTGGGCTTGTGGGGGGTCTGGGGCCCCTGGCTGGGGGTCTGGGCTCTGGGGAGGTCTGGGGCCCCTGGCTGGGGGTCTGGGCTCTGGGGGAGGGTCTGGGGCCCCTGGCTCGGGATCTGGGCTCTGGGGGGGCGGGTCTGGGGCCCCTGCCTGGGGGTCTTGGCTCTGGGGTGGTCTGGGGCCCCTGGCTCGGGGTCTGTGCTCTGGGGGGGGTCTGGGGCCCCTGGCTCGGGGTCTGGCCTCTGGGGGGGTCGGGGGCCCCTGGCTGGGGGACTGGGCTCTGGGGGGGGTCTGGGGCCCCTGTCTGGGCTTTGGGGGGGGGTCTGGGGGTCTGGGCTCTGGGGCCCCTGGCTGGGGGCTAGTCTCTGGGGAGGGTCTGGGGCCCCTGGCTGGGGGTCTGGGCCCAGGGGGGTCTGGGGCCCCTGTCTGGGCTCTGGGGGAGGTCTGGGGCCCCTGGCTCGGGGTCTGGGCTCTGGGGGGGTCTGAGGCCCCTGGCTCGTGGTCTGGGCTCTGGGTGGGTCTGGGGCCCTGGCTGGGGGTCTGGGCTCTGGGGGGGGTGGTCTGGGGCCCCTGGCTGGGGGTCTGGACTTTGGGGGGGGTCTGGGGCCACTGGCTGGGGGTCTGGGCTCTGGGGAGGTCTGGGGCCCCTGGCTGGGGGTCTGGGCTCTGGGCGGGTCTGGGGCCCCTGGCTGGGGGTCTGGGTTCTGGGGGGGGTCTGGGGCCCCTGGCTGGGGGTCTGGGCTCTGGGCGTGTCTGGGGCCCCTGGCTGGGGAGCTGGGCTCTGGGGGGGGTCTGGGGCCCCTGGCTGGGGGGTCTGGGCTCTGGGGGTCTGGAGCCCTCGACTGGGTGTCTGGGCTCTGGGGGGGGGGGCGTCTGGGGCCCCTGGCTGGGTGTCTGGGCTCTGGGGGGGGGTCTGGGGCCCCTGGCTGGGGGACTGGGCTGTGGGGTGTCTGGGGCCCCTGTCTGGACTCTGGGGGGCGTCTGGGCCCCTAGCTGGGGGTCTGGGCTCTGGGGGGGTCTGGGGCCCCTGGCTCGGGGTCTGGGCTTAAGGGGGTCTGGGGCCCCTGGCTGGGGGGTCTGGGCTCTGGGGGGTCTGGAGCCCTCGACTGGGTGTCTGGGCTCTGGGGGGGGGGGTCTGGGGCCCCTGGCTGGGGGCTGGGCTCTGGGGGGGTCTGGGGCCCCTGGCTCAGGGTGTCGGCTCTGGGGGGGTCTGGGGCCCCTGACTGGGGGACTGGGGTCTGGGGGGGTCTGGGCTCTGGGGGGGTCTGGGGCCCCTGGCTTGGGCTCTGGGCTCTGGGGGGCGTCCGGGGCCCTTGGCTGGGGGTCTGGCTCAGGGGGGGGTTGTGGCCCCTGTCTGGGCTCTGGGGGGGGTCTGGTGCCCCTGGCTGGGGGCTGGGCTCTGGGGGTATCTGGGACCCCTGGCTGGGGGTCTGGGCCTTGGGGGGGTCTGGGGCCCCTGTCTGGGCTTGTGGGGGGTCTGGGTCCCTGGCTGTGGCTCTGGGCTCTGGGGAGGTCTGGGGCCCCTGGCTGGGGGTCTGGGCTCTGGGGGGTGTCAGGGGCCCTGTCTGGGCTCTGGGGGGGTCTCGGTCCCCTGGCTGGGGGTCTGGGCTCTGGGGGGGGTCTGGGGCCCCTGTCTGGGCTTTGGGGGGGGGGGTCTGGGGGTCTGGGCTCTGGGGCCCCTGGCTGGGGGTCTGGGCTCTGGGGGTGTCTGTGGCCCCTGGCTGGGGGCTGGGCTGTGGGGGGGTCTGGGGCCCCTGGCTCGGGCTCTGGGCTCTGGGGGGGTCTGGGGCCCCTGTCTGGTCTCTGGGGGGGGTCTGGTGCCCCTGGCTGGGGGCTGGGCTCTGGGGGGATCTGGGACCCCTGGCTGGGGGTCTGGGCCCTGGGGGTGTCTGGGGCCCCTGTCTGGGCTTGTGGGGGGTCTGGGGCCCCTGGCTGGGGGTCTGGGCTCTGGGGAGGTCTGGGGCCCCTGGCTGGGGGTCTGGGCTCTGGGGAGGGTCTGGGGCCACTGGCTCGGGATCTGGGCTCTGGGGGGCGGGTCTGGGGCCCCTGCCTGGGGGTCTTGGCTCTGGGGTGGTCTGGGGCCCCTGGCTCGGGGTCTGTGCTCTGGGGGGGGTCTGGGGCCCCTGGCTCGGGGTCTGGCCTCTGGGGGGGTCGGGGGGCCCCTGGCTGGGGGACTGGGCTCTGGTGGGTCTGGGGCCCTGTCTGGACTCTGGGGGGGTCTGGGGCCCCTAGCTGGGGGTCTGGGCTCTGGGGGGGGGGTCTGGGGCCCCTGGTTGGAGGCTTGGCTTAAGGGGGGTCTGGGGCCCCTGGCTGGGCTCTGGGGGGGGTTTGGGGCCCCTGGCTGGGGGTCTGGGCTTTGGGGGTTCTGGGGCCCCTGGCTGGGTGTCTGGGCTCTGGGGGGGTCTGAGGCCCTTGGCTGGGGGTCTGGGCTCTGGGGGGGGTCAGGGGCCCTGTCTGGGCTATGGGGGGGTCTCGGTCCCCTGGCTGGGGGTCTGGGCTCTGGGGGGGGTCTGGGGCCCCTGTCTGGGCTTTGGGGGGGGTCTGGGGGTCTGGGCTCTGGGGCCCCTGGCTGGGGGTCTGGGCTCTGGGGGGGGGTCTGTGGCCCCTGGCTGGGGGCTGGGCTGTGGGGGGGTGTGGGGCCCCTGGCTCGGGGTCTGGGCTCTGGGGGGGTCTGGGGCCCCTGTCTGGTCTCTGGGGGGGGTCTGGGTCCCCTGGCTGGGGGTCTGGGCTCTGGGGGGGGGTCTGGGGCCGCTGGCAGGGGGTCTGGCCTCTGGGGGGGTCGGGGGCCCCTGGCCTGGGGGACTGGGCTCTGGGGGGGGTCTGGGGCCCCTGTCTGGGCTTTGGGGGGGGGTCTGGGGGTCTGGGCTCTGGGGCCCCTGGCTGGGGGCTAGTCTCTGGGGAGGGTCTGGGGCCCCTGGCTGGGGGTCTGGGCCCAGGGGGGTCTGGGGCCCCTGTCTGGGCTCTGGGGGAGGTCTGGGGCCCCTGGCTCGGGGTCTGGGCTCTGGGGGGGTCTGAGGCCCCTGGCTCGTGGTCTGGGCTCTGGGTGGGTCTGGGGCCCCTGGCTGGGGGTCTGGGCTCTGGGGGGGTGGTCTGGGGCCCCTGGCTGGGGGTCTGGACTTTGGGGGGGGTCTGGGGCCACTGGCTGGGGGTCTGGGCTCTGGGGAGGTCTGGGGCCCCTGGCTGGGGGTCTGGGCTCTGGGCGGGTCTGGGGCCCCTGGCTGGGGGTCTGGGTTCTGGGGGGGGTCTGGGGCCCCTGGCTGGGGGTCTGGGCTCTGGGCGTGTCTGGGGCCCCTGGCTGGGGAGCTGGGCTCTGGGGGGGGTCTGGGGCCCCTGGCTGGGGGGTCTGGGCTCTGGGGGGTCTGGAGCCCTCGACTGGGTGTCTGGGCTCTGGGGGGGGGGGCGTCTGGGGCCCCTGGCTGGGTGTCTGGGCTCTGGGGGGGGGTCTGGGGCCCCTGGCTGGGGGACTGGGCTGTGGGGTGTCTGGGGCCCCTGTCTGGACTCTGGGGGGCGTCTGGGCCCCTAGCTGGGGGTCTGGGCTCTGGGGGGGTCTGGGGCCCCTGGCTCGGGGTCTGGGCTTAAGGGGGGTCTGGGGCCCCTGGCTGGGGGTCTGGGCTCTGGGGGGTCTGGAGCCCTCGACTGGGTGTCTGGGCTCTGGGGGGGGGGGTCTGGGGCCCCTGGCTGGGGGCTGGGCTCTGGGGGGGTCTGGGGCCCCTGGCTCAGGGTGTCGGCTCTGGGGGGGTCTGGGGCCCCTGACTGGGGGACTGGGGTCTGGGGGGGTCTGGGCTCTGGGGGGGTCTGGGGCCCCTGGCTTGGGCTCTGGGCTCTGGGGGGCGTCCGGGGCCCTTGGCTGGGGTCTGGGCTCAGGGGGGGGTTGTGGCCCCTGTCTGGGCTCTGGGGGGGGTCTGGTGCCCCTGGCTGGGGGCTGGGCTCTGGGGGTATCTGGGACCCCTGGCTGGGGGTCTGGGCCTTGGGGGGGTCTGGGGCCCCTGTCTGGGCTTGTGGGGGGTCTGGGTCCCCTGGCTGTGGCTCTGGGCTCTGGGGAGGTCTGGGGCCCCTGGCTGGGGGTCTGGGCTCTGGGGGGTGTCAGGGGCCCTGTCTGGGCTCTGGGGGGGTCTCGGTCCCCTGGCTGGGGGTCTGGGCTCTGGGGGGGGGTCTGGGGCCCCTGTCTGGGCTTTGGGGGGGGGGTCTGGGGGTCTGGGCTCTGGGGCCCCTGGCTGGGGGTCTGGGCTCTGGGGGTGTCTGTGGCCCCTGGCTGGGGGCTGGGCTGTGGGGGGTCTGGGCCCCTGGCTCGGGCTCTGGGCTCTGGGGGGTCTGGGGCCCCTGTCTGGTCTCTGGGGGGGGTCTGGTGCCCCTGGCTGGGGGCTGGGCTCTGGGGGGATCTGGGACCCCTGGCTGGGGGTCTGGGCCCGGGTGTCTGGGGCCCCTGTCTGGGCTTGTGGGGGGGTCTGGGGCCCTGGCTTGGGGGTCTGGGCTCTGGGGAGGGTCTGGGGCCCCCTGGCTGGGGTCTGGGCTCTGGGGGAGGGTCTGGGGCCACTGGCTCGGGATCTGGGCTCTGGGGGGGGCGGGTCTGGGGCCCCTGCCTGGGGGTCTTGGCTCTGGGGTGGTCTGGGGCCCCTGGCTCGGGGTCTGTGCTCTGGGGGGGTCTGGGGCCCCTGGCTCGGGGTCTGGCCTCTGGGGGGGTCGGGGGCCCCTGGCTGGGGGACTGGGCTCTGGTGGGTCTGGGGCCCCTGTCTGGACTCTGGGGGGGGTCTGGGGCCCCTAGCTGGGGGTCTGGGCTCTGGGGGGGGGGTCTGGGGCCCCTGGTTGGAGGCTTGGCTTAAGGGGGGTCTGGGGCCCCTGGCTGGGCTCTGGGGGGGTTTGGGGCCCCCTGGCGGGGTCTGGGCTTTGGGGGTTCTGGGGCCCCTGGCTGGGTGTCTGGGCTCTGGGGGGGTCTGAGGCCCTTGGCTGGGGTCTGGGCTCTGGGGGGGGGGTCAGGGGCCCTGTCTGGGCTATGGGGGGGTCTCGGTCCCCTGGCTGGGGGTCTGGGCTCTGGGGGGGGTCTGGGGCCCCTGTCTGGGCTTTGGGGGGGGTCTGGGGGTCTGGCTCTGGGGCCCCTGGCTGGGGGTCTGGGCTCTGGGGGGGGGTCTGTGGCCCCTGGCTGGGGGCTGGGCTGTGGGGGGGTGTGGGGCCCCTGGCTCGGGGTCTGGGCTCTGGGGGGTCTGGGGCCCCTGTCTGGTCTCTGGGGGGGGTCTGGGTCCCCTGGCTGGGGGTCTGGGCTCTGGGGGGGGGTCTGGGGCCGCTGGCAGGGGGTCTGGGCTCTGGGCGGGTCTGGGGCCCCTGTCTGGGGTCTGGGGAGGTCTGGAGTCCCTGGCTGGGGGTCTGGGCTCTGGGGGGGTCGGGGGCCCCTGGCTGGGGGCTAGTCTCTGGGGAGGGTCTGGGGCCCCTGGCTGGGGGTCTGGGCCCAGGGGGGTCTGGGGCCCCTGTCTGGGCTCTGGGGAGGTCTGGGGCCCATGGCTCGGGGTCTGGGCTCTGGGGGTGTCTGGGGCCCCTGGCTGGGGGGTCTGGGCTCTGGGGGGGGGGGTCTGGGGCCCCTGGCTGGGGGTCTGGGCTCTGGGGGGGGTCGGGGGCCCCTGGCTGGGGGCTGGGAATGTGACATCACCGATTCTGCTTTTCTCCCTCTGGAAAACTGCGGAAACGTCCGGTTCCATTGGGACAATTCATCCCCCGAGTCCTTGTCCTAGATCTGGGGGTGCGGGACGGGGGAAGGGGGTTCGCTCTGCCCCACAACGGTCTCTCCCACAGCGCTCTGGACTCGTTCTTCCTGAAACCTGGTGTCACGGACACCACTGTTAATCCAGAGTCACTGCCTGGACAGACGAGGAGTGACTCCAGATGGACAGTGGGGCAAATGAGATCAGCAATTCCCCCTGTGAGGAGGGGCTCTCATTAGCTGCTCCCCCCAGAGAGCTCAAGGGGGGAAGGCTGCTCCAACGCCCTGTCCCTCTCTGCTCAGGATATTGGGGTTCAGCTTCCTGGGTCAGACGCTGCAGCCTCCAGCGTGATCTGGGAGACCAGGCTTAGCAGCTGCTGCTCCCCCAGCGGGGTCTGTGCTGGGAAGTGACCTTAATTAAACCTTCTTCTCTGCCGGCCAGGTGATGACTTTCTCCAGCTGGCACCAGCCCCCTAGGGCAGCCCTGAGCCCCGTTAATACTAAATTCTGAGCCAGAGATTCCAGGTAACTGGAAGAAATGAGGGGAAATGCTGGGGTCTGGCCTTAAAATGACTCTACACAAACAGACCCTCCCCCCTCATTTATTGTCCCATTAGCAAGTGCAGGAGCAAATCCAGCCTTGGGGGAGCAAACAACCCAGCAATGGGACTTTCCTACCAGACGGGCAGGGAGAGGGGACAGGGAAAAGGAGAAAGAGAGACTGAAAGGAGCCATGGGAGAGAAGAGTTTTGAGAGCGATTTCCAGATCTCTAATCTGCCCAGACAGATGTATTACTGCACCCTGGGTAAAATCATTTTCCTGTGGAAAAGATGAGGATCAAACAGAGGAAAACCCAGTTCCTGACTCCATATCCCTCCTACTGGGGGGTGGCTGCCGTGGGGTCAGTGTCCAAGGGAATCCCCCACAGTAAATACTTTGGCTCTGCTTTTTTCTAGCATTGTGTTCAGATGCTTTGTTACAGAATGGGGGGGAGGGAGAAAAGAGGTTAAAAATGTCTCTGTGGGTTTAGCCTGGCAGGAGGGGCCAGGTCTCCACTGTAATAAAGAGATCGAGCATTTTCTCAGCATGGCAGACTCTAGGGTGTCTGTCTGCAGGGAAAAGCCTGGGGGAATCGTGCTGTGAAATTAATTAAGCCTGTTCTGAAACCTCCACAACTGCCCTTCTCACCCTGCCAGGCTGCAGAATAATGTCCGTGTTTTGCTCCAGTTCATCCCGTCCTCCCATGGGACAGGGGAGAGACATGGCTGCAGAGGAGCCAGTTCAGGTAGGGATTATCAGGGGGTTGCTGGTGGGTTCCTGCGGGAGGAAGAGGGACAGCAAATACACCGGAGATGGGAACGTTTGCACTGTCTGGTTTGGAGGTTGGAGCTAGGATGACCAGACAGCAAGTGTGAAAAATTTGAGAGGGAAGTGGCACAAGGATGCAAATAGTGCACACACACACTAGGGTGACCAGACAACAAATGTGAAAAATTGGGACGGAGGTGGGGGGTAATAGGAGCCTATATAAGAAAAAGACCCCAAAATCAGGACTGTCCCTATAAAATCGGGACATTTGCTCATAGTTTGGCTTCAGCCCCTGGGGGCAGGGCTCAGGACCCAGCATTCAGCCCCATGCAGGGAGGTTTCATCTTTCTGCCTCAGCCCAAGCGAGTCTAACACTGGCCCTGCTTGGAGGACCCCCTGAAACCTGCTTACAGCTCCCCAGAGGTCCAGGGACTCCTGCCTTAGGGGATATGCCCCATCCCGCCGTATCCAGCTCCAGGGCTGGCCTTGGAGAAAATGGCACCCTGGGCAAACTTGTATTTTGGTGCCCCCCCCCCCCCATCACCCCTGGCCCTCATGAGCTCCCCACCATCCCCTCCAGGCCCCGATGCCTCCCTCCGGTGCTTACTTTGTATTGAAAGAGCGGCCGGAGCTCAGCCCCAGCACAGATTAAGCCCTGGCAGGGTGGCCTGATAGCAGTGGCTGCTAACCAAGTGCCCAGCTCTGAAGGCAAAGCCACCGCCAGCAGCAGCGCAGAGGTAAAGGTGGCCTGGTATGTGCTGTACTGTGCAGCCTTTTCTTTTATTTAAAGTGCATGTTGTAATGTGGTATTACACCGCCCTGGGTCCGCCTCTGCTGGCTACAGTTCCAAACTTAACAGAGTGAAAGTCACCTCGGCTACTCGCTTCACATGTATCGTCCAGGAACACACACAGACCAAGGGCAGTGACCACACAGACAGTCACACGTACAAGGTCTAGTCTGTTTGACAAGTTTTATGAAAGTTACAATTAAAGTTCTGAATCCCCAAGCATAGAGAAATTCTATAAAGCCCTATGCAAAAGTTACAAATCTAGTTCTACTCCCATCCTTAGCAATAGTGGTAGGGTCTGATGAGTCTCCAATGGATTGATCATCAGTAGAGGGATGGTTCCTGCTGGAGTATTCACAGGGAGCTCAATTTTCCCACTCTGGGCACCACCTTTTTTAGAATGTGGTTCTGATCATCTCTCATTAACATTCACACACATTTGGAAACAGAGGTGCCTTTACAAAAATTTTTAATTTAAAATTAATCTTCTGGCTAATTTTTCACACTGTTACCACTTGATTCCTCTTTCCCCATTATCTTAGGGCATCGGGTTATTCCTCAGTCATTTACTTATGTCAGCTTTTCTTTGCTCCAAGGCCTCAAATAGCTAAACTCTTGCAGGTCTCAGCCTACAGGCCTTGTGTTTCAATCCTACTTACTTAGATACCAAATACATGATTATTCTCTCTCTATACTCACTGCAGAGCAGTGGGGAGAGCAGAGACGGGACACCCCTGCTAGAGGCACCCCCTGGACCGTCACCTAGTCTGCCCACCACCAAGGCTGGCCCTGTCCAGCTCCTCACAATGAGAACAGTGTTGGGCTTTCTCCCAGCGAGCTCTCCCTGCACTCTGCTCGGGCCTCCATCTCCCGTATCAGTCTCACACGAGTAGGAGTGTGATGGATCTGCTGGGAGAGACAAGGGGCTCTCTCTTCGTCCCCTCCCCCTGGTGTTTTCTGGATGCTCTGAGTGGGGTGGGGGTGGGACTCCTGACTGTGAGCCACCCAGAGCTTCCCTTTGATGGGCTCCTCTGCACCAGGAACGGTGGGGCTGTGAGTGGGGCAGCAGGTACTGAGTGTTGGACTCTTGCTCTTTCAGGGGCTGGTGACCTTCGAGGAGGTGGCTGTGTATTTCACCATGGAAGAGGGGGCTTTGCTGGACCCTGCTCAGAGAGCCCTCTACAGAGCCGTCATGCAGGAGAACTATGAGAACGTGACCTCGCTGGGTAAGGATTCCCGTCCCCTCGGCCCCTACTGGGCTCACAGGCGCAGGGAGCTCTACCGGAGCGAAGACAAATGGACAGGCCCAGTGAAAGGAAAACAAAATGTTTTCTACAGCAGCATGGCTCAAGGGCATTGGCCAGTATGGACTCTATTGTCGTCTTTGCTTCTCTGTGCTAATCGAAGGACTTTCCAATGCTGTGTGTCGGTTGGCTAATAAACGCTGCTGTGGTTTAACAGTCTGCCCAGTGTCAGAGCACAAACTTGCTGAGGTGCATCGAATGAGGAACAGTCTCTGGACAGGAGTGTCGCTCAGCTGGACCTGCTGGCATTGCTCACAGGTTGAAATAGGAGTGTTGAAGCCAGTGGCTCAGTCTTGGGTGTTGAAGCCAGAGACTCCGTCTATGGCCTATCCTTGTGGAAGAGCGAGACCCCTTGGGGGTCTAGTGCACTCAAGGGGCACCTCCCAAGGACGGGTTAAAAGACAAGGCATTGCACAGATCCTATGGATCCATGACAGTGTCCGTGGGCCTTATGGGGAAAAGATACAAAACAAGAAAAGCATCTAAATGCGCATTTACCATCGTCCCCTCATCAGTCCGCTTGGGAATCCCTGATCAGTTCCAAAGTGTATTAAAACCTTCCTTAAAACCTTCCCTCTTTTAGATTACAGGTCATGTCAGTTTGTAGCCCAAAAAGACCCCTCTAAGTCAATTCAAACTCAACTGTTTCTCCCCAAAATGTCTGTCTTCTTCAGTCTCCTGAAAGAGGTGAAATCAGTCACTGGCCCTTTCTGCGTGGGGCAAAGCTTCAAAAGCTGGAGATCTGCATAACCAGCCTGGAGATCTGGCATTCATCACCCCTTAGTGACACCAGATTGCACAGGAAACCCATCCCTCAGCCCTGCCCGGTATCATCTGGCCCATCTCAGCATCATAGTGGGTGGAGTATTCATGCTCTCAAGGGCTGGCTCAGATATACAGATAACAGTCAGAACTGGGCCAGTGTTTGCTGGCAATGAAAACAGAGTAATTGAGAAACAGGAGCAATATATAATCCTTTACAGCCTGAAAGTGCACTGCGGGGAGGGGACAGGAGCCAGCCGTGTGGGGGAGGTGGGGCCCAGACACTGGGCATTGAGAGCCTAGAGCCGGCTGTGTGCTGGGGAGATGGGACATGAACCCGCTGTGCGCAGGGGAGATGAGCAGGGGAGAGGGGCTGTGGACGCAGCCGAGAGCAGCTGCGAGCGCCGTCTGCTCTGCAGCATGAGGTGGGAGCCTGGCGTCCCCCTTTCAAGGTTCCCCTGGGCAGGGTTCCCCTACCTGCCCAGGGGAAGCTGCACAGTGGTTTTGCTGAACCCAGACTTGCATGAGGACGGAAGAAATTAGCAGCAAGTCTCAACCGCAGCCAGTCCCCAGCCTCTGCCCTGTGAGTCAGGTGTCCCCAGGCAGAAATCGGTGGGGGGTGGGGGTGTAATTCCAGTAAAAAATGCAGTAAAAGCGGCAGTTTCCGGAAAACACTGGCCCTAGTCATAACATTAAATACAATAGTTTCAAGATATAGTCCTATGTTCATCAGATCTGTCACTCTGCCTTCACATTGTTCACTCTGCTGGTGGGTTCTACCCCTTCCCCCATTCTGTGTCTGTCTGGTCTATTTAGATTGTAAATTCTTCAGGGCATGGGCCATCTACTATTCTGGGTTTGTACCTTGCCTAGCACAACGGAGACCCACTTCTTAGGCCAGGTCTACACTAGGACTTTATGTCGAATTTAGCAGCGTTAACTCGATTTAATCCCTCACCCGTCCACATTAGGAAGCAGTTTATTTCGACATAAAGGGCTCTTTGAATCGATTTCTGTACTCCACCCCGACGAGGGGAGTAGCGCCAAATTCGAAATGGCCATGTCAAAATCGAGGTACTGTGGACGGAATTCGACGCTAATAGCTCCGGGAGCTATCCCACAGTGCACCACTCAGTGGACGCTCAGGGCAGTAATCTGTACTCGGATGCTCTGACCTGCCACTCAGAGAAATCCCCGGAAAAATTTGAATCCCTTTTCCTGTGTGGCCATTTTGAATCCCATTTCCTCTTTGGACCTCGTGGCGAGCTCAGCAGCACTGGCAACGATGCAGAGCTCTACAGCAGTGGTTTCGATGTCATCGCTGAATAGAAAGAGAGCTCCAGCATGGAGTGATCGTGAAGTTTTGGATCTGATCGCTGCATCTAAGTAACTGCAGAGTTAGGAGCGGGGGCTGCCTGCGTCTACCCAGCACCCACTAGATTAGAAGGTGGCCGACAAACACCCTTCAGACGAGGCAGCCGTCAAAGAAATCATCTCCCTGCTTCCCTTGAGTGACAGCCTGAATCGTTCCTTGTCCGGGCAGAGCCCAAGGACTGGAATCAGCAGCAGCAACAAACCCTCAGTGCGTAGCAGGAACAACCCAAACTTTGCGTTCAAAGGAGCTGTCTCCTTCCTTCGGGGGTCACGTTTGCCATTAGGGTCATTGATTTTCATTTCCCTTCTCTGAGGGCAGAGATGGGGCTGGAGCCACCTCAGGCTGGGCTGTGGAGCCCAGGTCCCCACCTGTCAGTCACTCTGGGGACCTGTCTCTGCTCACAGCTGACAGGCTGCCTCCGGCCTCTCCAGCCAGCTCCTGAGCGCTGTGGGGGTGAGTCATTTGTCAAGCATCAGTGGCACACAGGAGAGGTGCTTTTGCCAGGTGCATTGGTGGTGTAGTGGTGAGCAGAGCTGCCCTCCAAGCAGTTGACCAGGGTTTGATTCCCAGCCAATGCAGGGGTGTGAGGTTTTCCTGGCTGGGAATTGGTTTAATTGCAGCGATGTTGTATCAGTTTATCAATGGAATGAGAGAATTAATGTCCCAAATCCCAGCAGGTCACTAAACACCGAGTGGGGGAAGAAAGGGGCGGGACTATGCAGTGAGCTGTTGGAGTCACCCTTGTATTACAATGTTTCGTTATTTTTTTTTTTACTTTTTCCTTTACTTCTCTCTCCCATTTAGACTCAGAGCCTTTAAGGTCAGAAGGGACCAGCGTGATCATCTAGTGCGACCTATTGCACCTTGCAGACCAAAAGACCCCACCCACCCCAAGGGGAGTAAGGTCACGCTTCAGAGAGAACGTACTAGAGAAATGGTGGTTCGCGGGGGGAGGGGGATAGAAAAGGAAAGCCCCTTTTCTCAGAAGAGCAGACTCGGCTCCCTCCCGGATCTGTCCCCAGTGGATTTAGCTCACAATAAGGGTGTCCCTCCCTCCCTGGGTGATGTAATTAAAATGAAGGAAAGACAAGGTGAGATGGTGCCACAGGTAAGTATATTAAGGGTAAAGGTACAGAGAACTGGAAGAAACTCAAACTTAACCATACAGTGATTCAGTGACTGGCTTTAGAAGCGTGAAGCTCAGACCCACAAAGCCTCCCTTGGTATTCAGAGAAACAGTAAATAAAACCCAACACAGAAACCTTTCCCTGCGATTTAGGCGCAGTGGACACAGCACACGGAGGCGAAGCCCAGGACCTTCTACGCTCCGGCTGATTTGGAGCCTTCGAGGAGGACTACGGGGGAGTCCCGACGACTGTTGGATTTTGTTGCAGGCAGGGAGACCCTCCGGGCTGATGGACACCAGGAGAGCAGGACCCTCCAGAGGTCAAATGGATTCGGTTTGCTGTGGCGGGGATAGTGAGGACAGGCCTCTCCTTCCTTAACCTCGCTGCAGGACAGATGGTGTCTTCTCTCTAGCTCTGGAGCGATAGGGAGACCCGACCGTGCACGTGCTGCCGCTGGAATGGATGGCCCCGCCCAGGTGCTGAGCAAGTCCTTATGTAGCCCTTTTGGTGGGAAAAACTGGTCCAGTCCGGTTTGAGCCAGGGAAATCCAGTGTCTTTAAGAGTAAGCTAGCCTGCTTACAGAGATGGAGTCCGAGAGTCACAGATGATATACTCCATACTGGATTTCATTCAGACCAGTGATTTGCATAACCTTTACCTTATACACACTATTAAAACAGCCAATTAAACACATTTAAACAATACCAACACAACATTTCTGACTAACAGATCGATCACTAAGTAGTGTAGGCCTGGCCTAAGTAACTGCAGAGTTAGTGTCGTACCAGATAGTTAATTGCACTATCTTACTTCTCTAGTCTCACTTTCTGGTCTCATTGATCACTTGGGTAGAAACAGCAAGGGTTTGGTGGGTTTTGTTTTTTTCTCCCTTCATTTTCTCCTCAGGAATGTGGGATCTTGAGCATGTTATTTTAAGTTCCCTCTGGGTCAGGAAAATTCCATCTCCTTGAAATAGGTGGGGAAGTGGCCTGTTTCTATAACCTAAAATAAAGGAGCTTTTGTAAAGCAGTTTCATCTTTAAATCTGCTGGGATAAAAATAGTAACTAGTAAATTCCACGGCCAGACACCAGGCCAGGATCAATTGATGGGGCCAGGATCAATTAATTACAGAAGAAACAAACTCTTGGGAAGTAGCTGTAATTTGTCCCCAAACCTTTCTTTGTTCTCATATGCGATCAGGGATTCTCTTCTAGAGGGCAGAGTTAAGGTTATATGGGCATGTACCATCGCTCTGTATTCCCTGTTTTTCCAGAGTTTGAGTTTTACTGAACTCGATGTTCTGGAAGGGTAAGAGAGTCACATATAGACTCCCACACAGGGAGGGAGGGACACATACAATATCACAGGCCTGCACAACGGGTAAAGCGGTGAGGGCCACATTACTCCAAAGAAAAAAGCCGAGGGCTGGATGCGAGGAAAGTTGTTGAGCAAAAAAAAAAACTCCTCGCCCAAAGTTGTTGAGCAAAAAAACTCTTGGGAAGTAGCAGTAATTTGTCATTTTAGCCAGCCTCCCGCGGGCCGCACAGAGAGCCTCCGCGCGCCGCATACGGCCCACGGGCCGTATGTTGTGCAGGCCTGCAATATCACATACAGGTATTGAACAAAACCGGCCCCAGGACCGACCCTTGGGTCACTCCACTTGATACCGGCTGCCAACTAGACATGGAGCCATTGATCACTCCCCATTGAACCCGACCATCTAGCCAGTTTTCTAACCACCTTACCGTCCATTCATCCTGCCCATACTTCTTTAACTTGCTGGCAAGAATACTGTGTGGAGAACGTATCAAAAGCTTTGCTAAAGTCAAGGAATAACATGTCCACTGCTTTCCCATCATCCACAGAGCCAGTTATCTCATCATAAAAGGCAATTAGGTTAGTCAGGCATGACTTGTCCTTGGTGAATCCATGCTGACTGTTCCTGATCACTTTCCTCTCCTTTAAGTGGTTCAGAACTGATTCCTTGAGGACCTGCTCCATGATTTTTCCCAGGGATTGAAGTGAGACTGACTGGCCTGTAGTTCCCTGCATCCTCCCTTCTTGAAAGATGGGCACTATAGTAGCCTTTTTCCAGTCATCTGGGACCTCCACCCATCACCATGACTTTTCAAAGATAACAGCCAGTGGCCCTATAATCACATTTGCCAACTCTTTTTGCACCCTCAGCTGCAGTGCATCCAGCCTGAAGTCATGGAGGGTCCTTAAGAAATACCTTCAGAAGCTCTGGGGGGAATATGACAATCTCTGCCTGACCGGGGACTTGAACCCTGGACCCTCAGATTAAAAGTCTGATGTTCTACCAACTGAGCTAGCCAGGCTCACATATTGAGCTCTTCCCCTTACACACATAGCACTTAAAGGAAGTGCCAGGGCCAGGTTTAGTAGTGAGCTGTAGGTAGGAGGGAGGAAGAGTCCGGCCCACCTCTTCTCCTCTGGGCACCTAAAGCAGAGGTGGCTGGTGCTGATAACTCCAAGGTAAGGCTTAAAAGTCACAGAGCAAACAAGGCAACCCCTCCCCTGAGGTGCTGCCCAGCTGTGCTTTCCCCTGTGCCCACCCCACCACCATGCCGAACAGCTGAGAGGTGGTGGCTGGGCCAAAAAACCACGGCTTTTCGGCGGGAGGTGGGAACTGGCTGGAAGGTGAGTTGGGTGCGGATGGGGGGGCCCGCGGGGAGCTGCTCACCCACCAATTTTTCCCCAGGCAGCAAGCGTGGGGGGGGGGGAGATTTGGGGAAGGGGCAGCGCCGGGAGTGGAGTTAGGTTGGGCCCAGGGGCGCGAGCACCCACCGGCGCCGACAAAAGTCAGCGCCTATGTTCCGGCATGTCTGGGTACCTCCACTGACACGTCTCTCAGTGATTCCAGCCGTTAGTGCGGGAGCCTCACTGCTAGTGCGGACTAGGCAGTTCCTTACATCAGAGACACTGTCCCCAAGCAGGACTAATGCTGAGACCTGGTGATCAGTGATCTCAGATCTGTTGGGCTGCAGCAAGACTCGAAATTGAGTCTCAATCAGCTCGGTTGTTACACAGTGAAGACCAAAAGGGTCAAATGGTGCCTGGGACCCTTAAGAAGAGCCCAGCCCATCAAGTACCAGCACTTGGCTCTCCCCTCTCTCAACTCCACTTAGCATTGTTTGGAGTCAGTCCTTGCCTCTGTCAGCCTGGGGGACGGGGAGAAAAGCCCTGAACAAGGGCTCCAGTGGCCCAATGGGTTAGCGCACAGTACTTATACGACAGTGCTGAATAGAGACATGCTGAGGTTGTGAGTTCAAGCCTCACCTGGAGCACTGGTTTTCATTAACCCAATGGCTTTGCCCCTTATTTGGCCCTATGGACACTGGCTTTCCATCTTCTCTTGCTCTTTCTCAGCAAGGGGAAGGAAAAGAAACTCTCCTTCAAGCTGGAGTCACAAGGGCAAGAGAAGGTTGATTTCCTGAGCGCTGGTTCCAGACCTTTGCTCTACCAGCTGAACCCATGAAGAGCTGCCACCACTTTTCCCACCCCCTAGGAGAGGTAAGTCACCTGGTGTCACTGTTGCTTTCTGAGAGAGACGCTGCATTACCCACGTGGAGATATGCCTCTCTCATAGAGCTGAAAGGACTTTCAGCCCTGCTTTCACTGGCAGGACCAAGTACTGCCCCCGATAGATTTTTGCCCCCAGACCCCTAAATGGCCCCCTCAAGGATTGAACTCACAATGCTGAGTTGAGCAGGCCAATGCTCAAACCACTGAGCTATTTCTCCCTCCTGACTTAGAGCATAAATCATGGCCCCTGACCTATACCATAAATACCCCAGATTGAATCTTGGGGGCATGGGAGCCTGGGGGTCCCTCAGCACCATCTAATGTGTGGGGTGGTGGAAAGCCCCAAAGCGCCCATTGTACCCCTGGGGAGGGGGAAGCCCCAGGGGCCAGCTGACACTCTGGCCACTGCAGGGGAGCCTGTAGGGCCGGGCTCTGCTGGGTGTTTATTCTTTCCTGTCATCACTGTGGAAGTGTAAACAGAGAGAATTTGCTCCTTTTTTCTATGCGGAACAAAAGAAGGCGGCTGAATCATTTCCAGGGCTGTAAGTAATACAACAGAAGCTAGCAGAGGATGGTTTCGATCCATCGATCGCTGGGTTATGGGCCCAGCACGCTTCCGCTGCGCCACGCTGCTCTGTGTGGAAGGTTTCTGAAGGATCTATTCACAGGGCAGCTGAGTTTACACTTCCACAGTGATGACAGGAAGGAATAAACACCCAGCAGAGCCCGGCCCTACAGGCTCCCCCGGGGCTTCCTCTGCAGTGGCCAGAGTGTCAGCCGGCCCCTGGGGCTTCCCCCTCCCCAGGGATACAATGGGCGCTTTGGGGCTGACCACCGCCCCACACAGTAGATGGTGCTGAGGGACCCCCAGGCTCCCACGCCCCCAAGATTCAATCTGGGGTATTTACGGTATAGGTCCGGGGCCATGATTTATGCTATGGGTCAGGAGGCCACGTAGGGTAATGCACACAGCATCTCTCTCAGAGAGCAACAGTGACACCGTGTGGCCAGGTGGGGTAATGCACACAGCGTCTCTCTGAGAGAGCAACAGTGACACCGGGTGGCCACGTAGGGTAATGCACACAGCGTCTCTCTCAGAGAACAACAGTGACACCGGGTGGCCACGTAGGGTAATGCACACAGCATCTCTCTCAGAGAGCAACAGTCACACTGGGTGGCCACGTAGGGTAATTCACACAGCATCTCTCTCAGAGAGCAACAGTGACACCGGGTGGCCACGTGGGGTAACGCACACAGCATCTCTCTCAGAGAGCAACAGTGACACCGGGTGGCCACGTGGGGTAACGCACACAGCGTCTCTCTCAGAGAGCAACAGTGACACTGGGTGGCCAGGTGGGGTAATGCACACAGCATCTCTCTCAGAGAGCAACAGTGACACCGGGTGGCCACGAGGGGTAATGCACACAGCGTCTCTCTCAGAGAGCAACAGTGACACCGGGTGGCCACGTGGGGTAATGCACACAGCGTCTCTCTCAGAGAGCAACAGTGACACTGGGTGGCCAGGTGGGGTAATGCACACAGCATCTCTCTCAGAGAGCAACAGTGACACTGGGTGGCCACGTGGGGTAACGCACACAGCGTCTCTCTCAGAGAGCAACAGTGACACTGGGTGGCCAGGTGGGGTAATGCACACAGCGTCTCTCTCAGAGAGCAACAGTAACACTGGGTGGCCACGTGCGGTAACACACACAGCATCTCTCTCAGTGAGCAACAGTGACACTGGGTGGCCACGTGGGGTAATGCACACAGCATCTCTCTCAGAGAACAACAGTGACACGGGGTGGCCACGTGGGGTAACGCACACAGCATCTCTCTCAGAGAGCAACAGTGACACTGGGTGGCCACGAGGGGTAATGCACACAGCGTCTCTCTCAGAGAACAACAGTGACACGGGGTGGCCACGTGGGGTAATGCACACAGCATCTCTCTCAGAGAACAACAGTGACACGGGGTGGCCACGTGGGGTAATGCACACAGCATCTCTCTCAGAGAGCAACAGTGACACTGGGTGGCCACGTGGGGTAATGCACACAGCGTCTCTCTCAGAGAGCAACAGTGACACTGGGTGGCCACTGCACACAGCATCTCTCTCAGAGAGCAACAGTGACACAGGGTGGCCACGTGGGGTAATGCACACAGCATCTCTCTCAGAGAGCAACAGTGACACTGGGTGGCCACTGCACACAGCATCTCTCTCAGAGAGCAACAGTGACACGGGGTGGCCACGTGGGGTAATGCACACAGCATCTCTCTCAGAGAACAACAGTGACACGGGGTGGCCACGTGGGGTAATGCACACAGCGTCTCTCTCAGAGAGCAACAGTGACACTGGGTGGCCACGTGGGGTAATGCACACAGCATCTCTCTCAGAGAGGAACAGTGACACCAGGTGGCCACGTGGGGTAATGCACACAGCATCTCTCTCAGAGAGCGACAGTGACACCGGGTGGCCACGTGGGGTAATACACACAGCGTCTCTCTCAGAGAGCAACAGTGACACCGGGTGGCCACGTGGGGTAACACACACAGCATCTCTCTCAGAGAGGAACAGTGACACCAGGTGGCCACGTGGGGTAATGCACACAGCGTCTCTCTCAGAGAGCGACAGTGACACGGGGTGGCCACGTGGGGTAATGCACACAGCGTCTCTCTCAGAGAGCAACAGTGACACCGGGTGGCCACGAGGGGTAATGCACACAGCATCTCTCTCAGAGAACAACAGTGACACGGGGTGGCCACGTGGGGTAATGCACACAGCGTCTCTCTCAGAGAGCAACAGTGACAGTGGGTGGCCACGTGGGGTAATGCACACAGCGTCTCTCTCAGAGAGCAACAGTGACACCGGGTGGCCACGAGGGGTAATGCACACAGCGTCTCTCTCAGAGTGCATAGCTCACTCATACCGGGTGGCGAAGCTGGAGAAAGTGGTGGCAGCCCTTCGATGAGTCAGCTGGTAGAGCAAAGGTCTGGAGCCAGCGCTCAGGAAGTCATCCTTATGTCGCCCTTGTGACTCCAGCTTGAAGGGGAGCTTCTTTTCCTTCCCCTTGCTGAGAAAGAGCAAGAGAAGAAGGAAAGCTCACATGGGCCAACTAGGTACAGAAGCCCACGCTGCTTTTCCCTGCTGGGAAGCCTGAAATAAGGGCCTCGTGGCAGGTAAAACCACTGCTGCGCTTCCAGAAAACAGCCCAGCCCTGCGCCCACAGAGCAGGCTAAAGCCTGGGGTTGAATTAAGGATCTCTAGAGCTTCAGTCTAATGCTCGCCTGACTGAGCCAGTTCGGCACCTACAAGGGACCTTTTTGGGCTGCTGCTTCTCTGTCTGGGATGTTTTTGTCAGTCCTGGCACACAAGAAGGACGTCACTGCGAGAAGCCCATGAGGGGAAGATGAATCTTTGCCGGCCTTACTCAGCCCTGTGAAGTATTACCCTGGACTCAGCTCTCCATTGGTCTGTCTGCTTTGGGGCAGGGACCATAACACGTCCTGCTGCATTCGTTATTTCAAAGGGTGGTTTAGGATTTCCATTCCCAGACACGGTGCACAAAGCACGACTCCACCCTCGGCGTAAACTAAATGAGCCGACCACAGATTCTGGCAGCCACAAGGAGCCATTTGGGGTGAGTCAGACTTGCCCCTGTCCCAGAGGGAGGGGTCATCTGGGAGGGCCAGGAACACTGACCTATCAGCTCTTAACACCCAAACTTTCAGTAAGTCTGTTATCAGTGCCTGGGAGTGTAATTTAAACCATAAAAACAGCTGCACTCAGCTAGACGAAAGGCCCATCTAGCTCTATACTTTGTTTTCTGACAGTAGCCAATACCAGGTGCCCCAAAAGCCACTCAAAAAGGCACCACTGGGAGTTGAACCCAGGATCCACGCCGGGTGACGTTGCGGGGCCCCGCCCCCGATGCCGGGCCCCGCCCCCGATGCTGGGTGACGTTGTTGGGCCCCGCCCCCGACGCCGGGCCCTGCCCCCGACGCCGGGTGACATTGTGGGGCCCCGCCCCCGATGCTGTCGCAACGTTGCCCAGCGTCGGGGGCGGGGCCCCGCAACGTCTCCCGGTGCTACGGTAAGATGGCGGCAGGCCCCGGGGTTGGCGGGGAGCTGGCCACGAGTCCCGGTGCGGGCGGGGAGCTGCCGGTGGGTGCGGAGCACCCACCAATTTTTCCCCGTGGTTGCTCCAGCCCCGGCGCACCCATGAAGTCGGCGCCTATGCCAGGATCTCCTGTTTACAAAACAGATGCTTTAACCAGCTAAGCCTTGGTGTCTTCCCACACCCACTCCCCACCAGCACCCAGCTGGGCCTGACACGCTTTGCTTGTGTTTGGATGCTGGAAAGCAGAGGAGCAGGGGAAGTTTTCCTGGCAAGCTGTGTGTGTGTGAATCCTTGGCCAGGTCTGCACTACAAAGTTATTTCAGTATCATTATATTGCTCAGGCGTGTGAAAAACACACGACGCTCCCTTGGTCACCTCCTTTTGGCTGGTGCACACACGGCAATGCCACATCTGGTGACAAAACTGCCCTGTTTTGGCGACAAAATCAAACCACCTCGATGAGAGGCCTGGAGCTTTTTGCAGCAAACTGAGAGTGACAAAGTGTCAGTGTAGACGCTGCTGGTCATTATATCACCAGAACTGGCCTCCGCCAGTATCCCACAATGCCCGCCGGGAACTCCCTGCCCTGCGTTCCTGCTCCAGAGGCTGGGCCCCTCCCCTCTCATCGCTCCGGGAAGTTCTGACGGCTGAGCCTGCTGCTCTGCTCCGGCAGCAAGGAGCAAATCACTGCCGGGGATGCTGCTCCCCCGCACGGCGACCACGGAGCTGCGGGGCGGAAGCTTCCTTACAGACTGGAGACTTGGTGCTGGATGGTGTAAACAAACAGCCAGCAGAGTGGCGCATCGGCAGCGTGCTGGGCCCATAACCCAGAGGTCGATGCATCGAAACCATCCTCTGCTAGGCAGGTGCTTGTTTTTTTTTGCTCTGGGCCTTCAAGCGAGGGGGCGACCAGCAGAGCGCCAAGAGCTGAGGCCATGAGGCAAGAGGTGGCTGAGGTGTGGGACTGCCAGGAAGTGAGGGGCACCGACAGAGCAGTGACTGCGGAGCTCAGGGCTAGGATAGAAGGGGCTGCGGGTCGGGAGTGAGGGGCACAGGCAGAGCAGTGACTGGGGGGCTCAGGGCTGGAATAGAAGGGGCTGCGGGTCGGGAGTGAGGGGCACCGGCAGAGCGGTGACTGGGGAGCTCAGAGCTGGGATAAAAGGGGCTGCGGGTCGGGAGTGAGGGGCACCGGCAGAGCGGTGACTGGGGAGCTCAGGGCGGGATAGAAGGGGCTGCGGGTCGGGAGTGAGGGGCACCGGCAGAGCGGTGACTGGGGAGCTCAGGGCTGGGATAGAAGGGGCTGCGGGTCGGGAGTGAGGGGCACCAGTAGAGTGGTGACTGGGGTGCTCAGGGCGGGATAGAAGGGGCTGCGGGTCGGGAGTGAGGGGGCACCGGCAGAGCGGTGACTGGGGAGCTCAGGGCTGGGATAGAAGGGGCTGCGGATCGGGAGTGAGGGGCACCGGTAGAGCAGTGACTGGGGATCTCAGGGCTGGGATAGAAGGGGCTGCGGGTCGGGAGTGAGGGGCACCGGCAGATCAGTGACTGGGGAGCTCAGGGCTGGGATAGAAGGGGCTGCGGGTCGGGAGTGAGGGGCACCGGCAGAGCCGTGACTGGGGAGCTCAGGGCTGGGATAGAAGGGGCTGTGGGTTATGTAGGAAGAATGGTGCCTTCACAGCCCACCCATAACATCATTAAGGAAAATATTTCTCAATGAGCTCTCAGTAAATGATCAGAAACAGCCAGTGTCCGCATCACACTACGGGCATTGGGATTTTCTTTAAATTTACCAGACCGACCTAACTAACACCTAAGAGACATTTGAAGCTCTTCTTTTCACAGCGTTGGTCATTCTCAGGCTCTGCTTTGTCTCCAGACAGATTCAATCTCTTTCAGAACGGCCTTGCTCTTTCTGTCTGTTTCCTTCATTGTCGTGTCGGAGTAAACACTCCCCTTCACTCTGTTCTCAGACACATACTAGTATTAAGTGTTTGCTACTGATGGGTTTAGAAAGCATTTGTCAAGTGGAAGACAACATTTCTGGGGGATTGTTCCCGAGACCCAGTACTTTGTGTTCCAACATCTCCCAGCCCCCTTGGTATAAAGAAGACCAACGTCTATTTGCAATGTACACGCAGAAAGTAATGTCTAACCCCAGATGGGACTTGAACCCACAATCTTTGGCTTAGAAAGCCAATGCTTTATCCATTAGGCCACTGGGGCCCTGAAGTACGTATGACGGAGGGATGGAAATTCCCTCTCCTAATTGCACATTCCTCACATTCGCTTGGAAGCCAAATACCCGCTTTAGGCGCCTTACAGAAATGTCGGCATCCCCTGTCAGCGAGGCAACTGGGCAGGTCGCTGCAGAGCTGAGCCCCACCTTTCTGCAGCCATCTTTAGAGAAGAACCCCACCCCAGAGTCACCCCTCCCTCCGTCAGCACCTCCACGGCTGTGGCTCTGAGTGGCAGTAGGATGATTGGGGGGTGAATCCAGGGCTGGAAGCGGGGTCAGGTCAGCCTGTGAGTAGTAACCAGGAGGGGCAGACCCAGGGTGAGGCTGTGGGCTGCTGGTCGGATGTTGGGATCAGAGCTCTAGATCAAAGCTTCACACCCCTCTCCACCTGGGGGAGGCTAATCCCCACCCTCCTCAGGGCTCCCTCGCAGGAAAGCCAAGTGCTGGGTGAGCAGCTCACGCTGATGGTGCAGTAATTTCAGGGTCTCTGCAGAGACCACATCGCTCGGCTGCAGGAGGAACCTGGTACATGTCCCGAGGCCTTTCTGCCTCCAGCCGGCAGAGCCAGGGGGGCATGTCAGGGAGTTTCCTCTCCAGCCCCAGCCACTACAGGGCCCTGCCTCACAAGGGGCCACGCACTGAAGAGACAGAAGGAAGATCAAGGAGACCTCTGGAAAGACCCCGTTTAAAACTCTGGGAATAGGCTTGGTCGGCTGACCAAGCACTTGAACCCTGGACCCTCAGAGTAAAGGTCTCAGGCTCAAGCAACTGAGCTCGCCAGGCTCACAGGCAAAAGGAGCCAGATGGGGCAGGAGAGGAAGTAGTAAAGAAAAAGAGTGTGGGAAACAATCCACTAACCACGCTGCTCTCGCTCCCCTTCGCAGCCCTAGCCCCGGCTTGCTTTCTGCTTTGTGTTTATCAAAATATCGGCTCCGGTAGAAAACACAGGGATAGGACGCAAAATGCCATCCCAGACAGTAATGACGTTGAAACACCCACCGGGGATAGGCGGCAAGCAAGGGATCCCAAGGTCCCACCGTGACTTGAATTGCAAGATTCAAAGCCCTAAATGCTGCCCCTAGACCACGGAAACAGCAGGAAACCCCTCGAGCGCTGCCGGCTTCCGACAGGGAGGACGTTGGAGGGACAATTTTTTGCATTCCTCGTTCAAGGTGGCTATTGCCAGCCCTGCATGTGGTCAATAAGTCGGCACCCAGCGCTTCGCTTCAGGCCCTGAGGCTTTTCTTCCTCCAGCCTGCAAGGCCAGTGGGCATGTGAAGGGGATGCCCCTTCAGTCCCGGGCAGTATAGGGACCTTCTTAGGGTTTGGCTACACGGGCACTTCACAGCGCTGCAACTTTCTCGCTCAGGGGGGTGAAAACACCCCCCTGAGCGCAGCAAGTGACAGCGCTGTAAAGCGCCGGTGTAGCCAGTGCCCGGAGCCGCGCTCCCAGCGCTGTAAGCTATTCCCCTCGTGGAGGTGGGGTGCCCGCGGCGCTGGGAGAGCTCTCTGGCACGCGACCGCACTCGCACTTCAAAGCGCTGCCGCGGGAGCTCTGCCGCGGCTGCGCTTTGAAGTGTCGCCAAAGCCACAGTCACCTCCTGGGAAGTCACCGGCCGCTGAAAGAGCAAGAGTCCAACACTCAGGACCTGCTGCCCCACTCACAGCCCCACGACTCATCAAATAGACGCTCTGAGAGAGACGATCAGCAGAGTCCTATCGCCACGATGCTCTCAGGGGGCATCATGGTGAGAGAACAAAGACAGAGCCCCTTGTGTGACCCATAGTGAGCACAGCCTGTCTGGGGATGTAGCTCAGTGGTAGAGCGCATGCTTTGCCTGCATGAGGCCCTGGGTTCAATCCCCAGCATCTCCTAGTTCACTCTTCACCCTGCTGGTTTGCTCACGCCCAGAGGGGAGGCTCCCCAGCAGTCTCCCTGCAGGAGTTTCAGTCCTGCTCAGTGAGGGGCAAGTGCCAATTACAGGGAAGGTCTGTGGGGGTTTCTGATCCTAAGTCACCTGGGTACTTTTAAGATTCCTGCCCACTGTGCTGCTTGGGATGGGGGCAGATGGAGAAGGCTACGGGAGGGGAAGGTCCCATCTGCACAGACTGAGAGGAAAGGGAGGGGCAGTCAGTGCTGAGAGAGGTCAGTGATTTACACCCACCAGGGGACACTGTCTTTTTGAGGCGAGTGCAGCTGGCTTGGGATGGTGCTGACGATGGATAGAAAAAAGGCTGGAGTCAATGAGAGATGAGACCATAGAAGGGGAAGGGAAATGGCAGCTCCACAGAAGGTCCTGGGTGCTCAGATGCCCCAGTTATAGGCACCCTGGCCTGACCTAGAGAGAGAGAAAAGACAAAGAGGGACCAAACCCCACTACAGTGATCCCATGGACAAGAATCTGGCTGGGAGTGGGGTGAAGGTTCCCTCTGGACAAAGGGAGCTGAAATCCTTCAGCGTCCTGGAATTTATGTGATGCATCAAACCCTGCACGGGTGGGGGCTGAGGTTCATCAGCAGAAGGTTGGGCAGTAGGTCAACCCATCGGGCTGCCTCCTAGGCCAGGCTCGGCCAGACGTCTGCATCAAATGTCCCCTCTTGCATTCAAGTCATATGAGATACCAGGCAAAAGACAGACTCTGACGTCATTGGAGAGAGCAAGATGAAGCCTTGGAACACTCAGTAGTGTTAGGTGACAAAATAGCTGCCCCAAGGTCCCACCGAGACTAGAACTTGGATTGCAGAATTCAAAGCCCTGGGTGCTGCCCTTACAGCATGGGACCAGTGGAAAGCACATCTGACTTCCAGTGTAGAAGAGCCTGGGCGGACAATTTTTTGCCTCCCTTGCTCAAGACCTCTATGGCGTCTCTGGCCAGCCCTGCATTTTCTCAACAAGTCAGCACGCAGCGGTTTGCTGTAGACCCAGAAGGCTTTCTTTCTCCAGACTGTGAGGCCAGTGGGCATGTGAGAAAGTTGCCCCATCAGTCCCAGGTAGAAAATGGCCCTTCCTAGGAAAGCCCAAGTCCTGAAAAGAAATTACTAGCATCAAGGAGAGTACAGAAGAACTGACTTTCAGAGAAGATGATACCTTCTATACTTGACCAGGGACTTAACCCTGGACCCTCAGATTAAAAGTCTGATGCCTTACCAACCGAGCTAGCCAGGCTCACAGAATAAGAAGGCAAGTTTGGTGCAGAAGGGAAACTAGTCAATAAAAAGAGGGCAGAAAACAATACAGAAAACTTGCTATTCTCCCTCTCTTAGCAGCCCTAGCCCCAGCCTGCTCCTCCATCTGACACCCTGAGGCCTTCTTCTTTTTTTAGTTCAATGTCAGATCCAGGAGAAAACGCCGTTCTACAAAGAAAAACGAAATCACAGACAGAAATGCCATTGGAAATACAAATAACGGACAATGCAATCCCCATCACAGGATGGTATCTAGGTCTGGATTACATTTTTGTGGGCCCGGCACCAAACCTATTTTTGAGGCCCCCTGTGCAATGAAGGGGCCAGGGGCAAGAACACAATGTAGTTGACAATTATTTGTGACAAGTTTGGTTTGGGGCGGGGACTGGGCCAGTTTTCATCAGAGAAACAAAAAATATTGACTGGCTTCCCTCTAGCCCTGTTACTGCTCTTCTATGGGAAGTACATTGCCCTGACTAGCCAGCAGGCGGGGCAATTCTAGGGGGGCACAGCAATGCGGGGGGCATGGCCCCATCAGTTTTAAAAGGAGGGCTCTGCTATTCCCATGGATACCTCTCATGTCACCGTGGTTCTGCTGCAGCCCCAGGTAAGCAATGGGTTCGGGTTGCTGGTTACAGATTTCCTCTTTCTCCATCCCCGCCCCACGCGTCCAGCCTGCAGGAGGGAAGGGCTGGCCCGAGAGCCATGTTAACATCATCCTGTCGACACTGCGGGGTGATGGATGGAGAGAAAATATTGGGTATTAAAGGGCTCTTTAATCTAGCAGAGAAAGGCATAACAAGACCCAATGGCTGGAAGATAAAAAGAGACAAATTACAAATAAGGCAGAAATATTCAACAGTGAGGATGATTCACCACAGGAACAAGGTACCAAGGGAAGTGGTGGATTCTCCATCTCTTGGTGTCATTTAATGAAGACTAGATGCCTTTCTGGAATGTGTTTGCCCAAAAAGTAGCTCTTGTGGTACACAGGAGGCCTATGAGATGCAGGGGGGTCAGATTAGATGCTCTAATGGTCTCTTCTGACCATAAAGTCTACTAATTTCTGAAAAAGTGAGTGTAGCATTGGGAGCAGCCCCTGATGTTTTCCTGTCTAGCCGGCTTGCTTCCTAGAATGGACACTCATTGAGTGGGGTGATCCCCAGGGAGCAGCTCAAACCTCCCAAGTGTCTGGCCAGCGACAGGACATTAGCACTGCAGGGGAGGGGTGGGTGAGGCAGTGACATCACAAAGGCCTTTTGCAGGACCTCGGCCTATTGGTCAAAGGTGGTGAGGAGGCGGTGACCTCACAGAGAGATGCTGACATCAGCCAGGCCAGGCCAGGGGCAAGGCGCCATTGCAAACCCCTCCCAAAGCCCCCTGCGGCCGGTTGCACAGTGCGATAGCTACCCACAATGCACTGCTCTTTGGGGCAACGCAACAGTTGCTAGAGTGGATACGCTCTGGTGACACAAGGAGCAGAGTGTTTCATTAAAACACATCAACTAAAGCAGCATAACTCTGTAGTGTGGACACAGCCTGAGAGTGAGACAAGACCGAGCTCCCCTTGACACCAAGGATGCTCAGGGACTGAAACTAAAGAACCACAAGTTCCTCCGCAGTTGACAGGATTCAAACCTGTGCAGGGAAACCCCAATGGATTTCTAGTCCATCGCCTTCACCACTCGGCCACAACTACTTGATTCAGGTAGTTGCTCACTACACTCTAGTTCTGTTCTCACTGAGTGATCGTTTCCAATTGTTTCCTCAGACCAGCTCCACAACACACTCACTGCCGTGCCATTGTGTAAGTGTGTCCATGGCTGAACAGCAAGAATTCCTGCTCATTTCCCTGCTGGCTGGAGCATGATGAGAGTGTGTTTGTGGTTAATGACGCTGCTGTAGATTCTTGTCCATTTCCTGCCTCAATAATTCAGACAGTCTCTTTCCCGTCATCCCCAGTACATCAGTGATTGCAATAGCAGGGGGCAGGTTGTCTCTGGGGCACTGAGCTTTGCCAGGGGGTTGGTGGCTCCTTTCTTTCCTCTCCCTGGAGTAAACTCAGCTTTTTATTCCATCCTTGATGTTTCACGGAATAACAACAGCAACATGAAGAAAGAGGAGAGCGAATATCTCACTGTCAGGGCTGAAGGTGGCCACGTCCCCTTTGTCTGACCATTGTCACTGCCGGAGAGAAGGTTTGAATGGAATTGAATGCCCTGGCTCAGACAAGAGACACAGGAAGATTTTAGAAGCCACAGACTAACACGGCTACCCCTCTGATACCAGAAAGATTTTACTGTTCATGGATCTGTGCAAAGGAAATTATTTGGGGGAGATTGTTTGGGGGAGATGATGAGGATGTTACCTTTTGAGATCAAAAATAAGACCTACAGAACTACTTTAGAAAGTTGGGACTTAGACATATTTTATTTAAAGCAAGGGAGGTCTGAGTTCCTGAGAAGGTTCGTGTTCGCTGGAAGCAACATGGCTTGGTCTGCCATTGTACCAAATGCGGAGAAGGTCCTGTTTATAAAGGAAGGGAAAAGGCTAAATGTGTCCGATGAGGATGGGATTCGATCCCACGCGTGCAGAGCACAATGGATTAGCATCCATCACCTTAACCGCTCGGCCACCTCACCTGAGCTGTTAAAAAAGGGACAGGAGCAGAAATCGAAGGCCAGCAGAGATAGGGACAATCATATTAAGTGTAAGCAGGGTCTGGATGAGCCCCCCCCCCCACCCCCCATCTAGTGATGAGCTGGGGAAAGACTTCAGGACCAGGCCGTGTTTGCCCAGACACCCCTACTCGGCCTAGGTGTGCAGCATGATGGGGCCGCTTTGCCAAAGGAACCAGTTCTGGCTGGTGTTGGGTTACAAATCACTGTAGCATTGAGTGGAATGAAATGTTATTCTCCTTCCTGTCCGAGTGAAGGGCGGCAGAACATACCTAGTCCGTCCTGATGGAGGGGCAAGGTGGGTGAGAAATACCTTTTATTGCACTGCATAGAAGTGATTGAGGACATCACCCTAATCCAGTGGTCCCCAAACTTTTCACATTGTGCCCACTTGTCTGTGTCTGCGGCCCCTCGGAAGCCGCGGTCGAGAACCGGGGTTGGGAGCAGGGCCATGGCTTCCTAGGGAGAGGGGAGCGGACAGGGGTAAGGGGAACGAGGCTGGGCCAGGAGCCAGGGGCCCAGGCTGAGGGCATGTAGCTACCGCCAGAGCAAGTGTCCAACCGGTGGCATCCCTGCACTCCAGCCAGGGCCTGGGCCATGTGAGGGAGAGACTGTGAACGTCCCAGAGACGCTGTTTGCGATATCCCTGAGCCACAGAATGAGGTGACATGTTTCCCTTGAACCGTTCCCGTTTTCCTTATGGTTTAAATCGATTGCTCTTTATTCCATTGGATTTGCTTGAAGCACATGCAACGATCAGTGGGTCAGGGAAGCATCCAGAGCGGAGAGAGAACCCCAGAGTGGGGACACCCCAGCCCCTGTACTAAGTGACCACAACAAGACTGGGGGTTGAGCCCCCCAGGAATCCTGGGCCCAGCCTTGTCGGGGTCACGAGGACTCTGCCACACACGCGAGTAGACAGAGAGTCCTCGAGGTCAGGCTGCCTCTGGGTGTGGGAGTGAGGACTCAGGGCCTTTCTCTAGCCCATTCCACCGGGGTCGTGGATAAGCCAGGAAAGTTTGCTACACTAGCAGGACCAGAACCCCCTTTACACTGGCACTCTGTCCTCATCGCTTCTCTCCCTCTCTCCCCTCGGGTCTCTCAGCACCTGGCCCCACAGCGCTTCCTGCCAGCCCCAGACTGCACTGTCTGGGCCTGCTCCTGTGGGTGTGAGCCTCTCTCCTGACTCCTAAGGACTCAGCAGGAGCAAGGGGCCTGTCCAGGAAATGGCCAGGGCTTCTGGGAACCCGGGGGTGGCTCTGGACACCACCAGGGATCATTTGGCTCCTGGCACACAAGGCAACTTAAAAAGCTGAGTGCCCAGACATGGGGCTTGAACCCCCAACTAAGAGCTTGATGCTCTACTGACTGAGCTAGCCCAGTTCAGTGAGTGCAGCTGCCCCCTTCCACCACAAGAGCAGGCAGGTAAAACAGAGGCAAAAAAAAAGTCCCAGAAGCCCTTCCTCTTTTTCTCCATGGCCACAGCCCATCAGCAGGATTCCTCCTGCTCCTCCCTCCTGTGGCCCAGTGCCACTAAATCTCCGCACCTAGACAGCCGGTCCGTCCTCTGCCCCCCAATCCCCCATGCTTAAGCCTCCCAACCAAATCCTGCCCCTGGCTCCATAGAACTGAGTCTCACATCTCGCTGGGAACTCGACTCCTTGTGCCCAGAGTGTCTCTGCCCGCTCCGTAGATGACCCGAGAAACACAGTGTCCATGTTCTCTAAAGAAGTGCTTGGAGAAACTTTTCCCGTGTGACCGTGTGGCCTAATAGATCAGGCATCTGACTTCGGATCAGACAATTGAGGGTTCGAGTCCCTGCACAGTTACACTTTATTCACTTTCTGCTTTGTCCTGAACGTCCGGCTTTCTTCAGTGCTGGAGTCTCTTCTTGGCCGCTCTGGCTTCAGCTACAGCCCCAGGAAGGAGGTTGTCAGGGTTCCCTCCGAACTTTGGGGTACTGTCATGGGCACCTGCATGAAAGACCCCCGAAGCTTATTTTTACCAGCTTAGGATAAAAACTTCCCCAAGGCACAAATCCCTTTTGTCCTTGAACGGCACGCTGCCACCACCAAGTGATTTAAACAAACATTCAGGGAGGGTGTAACGAAGTGGGACTGTTCCTAATGTTTCCTCTGAATACTGTGTGGGTGCCTCAGTTTCCCCTATGCCTCAGTTTCCCCTCTGCATTTCTTAAGTCTCTAGGTGGTGGGATAAGGGGTGTGATTGTTGCAAAGCCCTAGAGGGCCAGTGTGACGACACAGAATGGCCGACACGCTGTCTCCTGGCAACTGCTGGCCTGGGCCCTGCAAAGGTGCCGGCTGAAGGGGTTGGGGAACAAAGGGATCAGTGATCTCCTGGCCCGGGAAGGAGACAAAGGCAGAGGCGGGGCTGGAGAGTTCGGAGCTGGCTGGGCACATGGAGGGAGGTCCAGATGGGCTCTGGCCTCTCCACCCCCCAAGATGGACCTGACTGAGGGGTCCTGTTCTCTGTACCTACAAGCTCTGGTTTAGAGTCCGCCTGTGTGGACTTGCTGCGGTGAAGGGGTTACTGAATGCTCCGGGGTCAGACCCAGGAAGGTGGAAGCTGGGGAAGCTTCTTGCCCTGGAGACAGTCGGCTCAGCGAGGAGGCTCCTCCAGAGTCCTGACTGGCTTCGTAGGGAGCAGTTCCAGAGCATCGCCCGGGGACTCTGTGACAGGGGCACCGGCAGAGCAGTGACTGGGGAGATCAGGGCTGGGATAGAAGGGGCTGTGGGTCGGGAGTGAGGGGCACCGGCAGAGCGGTGACTGGGGAGCTCAGGGCTGGGATAGAAGGGGCTGCGGGTCGGGAGTGAGGGGCACCGGCAGAGCGGTGACTGGGGAGCTCAGGGGTGGGATAGAAGGGGCTGCGGGTCGGGAGTGAGGGGCACTGGCAGAGCGGTGACTGGGGGTCTCGGGGCTGGGATAGAAGGGGCTGCGGGTCGGGAGTGAGGGGCACCGGCAGAGCGGTGACTGGGGGTCTCAGGGCTGGGATAGAAGGGGCTGCGGGTCGGGAGTGAGGGGCACCGGCAGAGCGGTGACTGGTGGGCTCAGGGCTGGGATAGAAGGGGCTGCGGGTCGGGAGTGAGGGGCACCGGCAGAGCGGTGACTGGAGCTCAGGGCTGGGATAGAAGGGGCTGCGGGTCGGGAGTGAGGGGCACCGGCAGAGCAGTGAGAGGGGAGCTCAGGGCTGGGATAGAAGGGGCTGCGGGTCGGGAGTGAGGGGCACCAGCAGAGCGGTGACAGGGGAGCTCAGGGCTGGGATAGAAGGGGCTGCGGGTCGGGAGTGAGGGGCACCGGCAGAGCGGTGACTGGGGGGCTCAGGGGTGGGATAGAAGGGGCTGCGGGTCGGGAGTGAGGGGCACCGGCAGAGCGGTGACTGGGGGTCTCAGGGCTGGGATAGAAGGGGCTGCGGGTCGGGAGTGAGGGGCACCGGCAGAGCGGTGACTGGTGGGCTCAGGGCTGGGATAGAAGGGGCTGCGTGTCGGGAGTGAGGGGCACCGGCAGAGCAGTGACTGGGGAGCTCAGGGTGGGATAGAAGGGGCTGCGTGTCGGGAGTGAGGGGCACCGGCAGAGCAGTGACTGGGGAGCTCAGGGTGGGATAGAAGGGGCTGCGTGTCGGGAGTGAGGGGCACCAGCAGAGCGGTGACAGGGGAGTGAGGGGCTGGGATAGAAGGGGCTGGGAGTCGGGAGTGAGGGGCACCGGCAGAGCAGTGACTGGGGAGCTCAGGGCTGGGACAGAAGGGGCTGCGGGTCGGGAGTGAGGGGCACCGGCAGAGCAGTGACTGGGGAGCTCAGGGTGGGATAGAAGGGGCTGCGTGACGGGAGTGAGGGGCACCGGCAGAGCGGTGACTGGTGGGCTCAGGGCTGGGATAGAAGGGGCTGTGGGTCGGAAGTGAGGGGCACCAGCAGAGCGGTGAGAGGGGAGCTCAGGGCTGGGATAGAAGGGGCTGGGAGTCGGGAGTGAGGGGCACCGGCAGAGCGGTGACTGGGGAGCTCAGGGCTGGGATAGAAGGGGCTGCGGGTCGGGAGTGAGGGGCACCGGCAGAGCGGTGACTGGGGCGCTCAGGGCTGGGATAGAAGGGGCTGCGGGTCGGGAGTGAGGGGCACCGGCAGAGCGGTGACAGGGGAGCTCAGGGCTGGGATAGAAGGGGCTGCGGGTCGGGAGTGAGGGGCACCGGCAGAGCAGTGACTGGGGGGCTCAGGGCTGGGATAGAAGGGGCTGCGGGTCGGGAGTGAGGGGCACCGGCAGAGCGGTGAGTGGGGAGCTCAGGGCTGGGATAGAAGGGGCTGGGAGTCGGGAGTGAGGGGCACCAGCAGAGCGGTGACAGGGGAGCTCAGGGCTGGGATTGAAGGGGCTGCGGGTCGGGAGTGAGGGGCACCGGCAGATGTTATACAGACAAAACTACACAGGATTGTTTCAGGGGACAAAACATGATTCCACGTTTAACAATTTGATCTAGAACCACTAGCTAATCTCTCTCTCTCGCTCTCTCCTGGGTTCTACTCCTGGCTGTGGGAGGAAAGGGGGGTCTGGTGCATATTGGGGGGGCCTAGGAGTCAAAGAGGAAACATCTCCTTTGTCAGCTTCAATGCACATTGCCCAAGAACCTGGCTTCTCATGTCTTAGGTTCTGACGCCATCATGTGGCCATTTCATTTCACTTCTTACTGTTAGCAGGTTTGGGAACCTCGCACAGAACCCTTGTTTCCTGGGGAGAGACGGAGCAGTAGAAGCTGCATTGATTTAATGCTCCGAAAAACATCTACGGATTAAAATATTCCCCAGACAGCTCAGTCCCAGCCGCCCTCCCTCGCTGCTGCCCGTGACGCTCGGTTCTCCCCACAGCCCCAAGAACTGCTGGGCGCAAGTCCTGGGCCCGACGTGCAGTGAATGTGGGGGTGACTCTGCCTGCCCAGACTGGTCAGTAGAAAGATTCAGACCCACACTCTGTCTGGGGGAGGAGATACACACGTGCTGTGGGATTGGTTTTCTCCTTTTAAATGTACTGGATCATTTCCATGGCAAAACTATTTGTACGAGCCCATGAAAAAAAGAAGAACCCATGAAAATACCCCTGGGGGAGACGGGGTGTCTGAGAGCCGGGGGAGAGATGGAGATTTTCGTGAAACGGGGACAGGCCAAAGCAGGGCCTTTAGCTGGAGCAAAGGGGGAGGTTTTTTGTGCAGTTCCATGTTAACCAGCCTCACATCCTGTATCCCTAATGCCCCACCCTGCCCAATGTTTGGTGGGCTCTGGGCCAGGTATGAGGATCTTGGGGTGCAGGAAAGGGGTCCTTGATTGGGGTGGCTCAAGTCTGGGGCAGGGGATTGGGGCACGCGGTTGGGGTGTGGGGTTACCTCGGGCGGCTCTTGGTCAGAGGCACAATGGGGGTGCTAAGGCAGGTTTAATGCCTATCCTGGCACTGCGAACCCCACTGCATCCTGGAAGTGAGAAGTAGCACGTCCTACTCCTAGGCAATCTACACCGGGGTTAGCCTGATATGACTGTATTGCTCAGGGGGGGGTACATTTTTAACCCCTGAGTAATGTAGTTACACCCACCTAATTCTGTACCGTAGACCTGTCCAAAGAATCACACACTGTGGGAGTAAAACTTCACCTGCTCCTCTGCTTTGCAGAATCCAAACACAAGCAAAGTGTGTCAGGCCCCGGTGGGGTCTGATGGGGAGTCTGGTGTGGGCAGACACCCTACGCCAGCAAGAGGCAGGCACCGTGGCTTAGCTGGTTAAAGCACCTGTTTTGTAAACAGGAGATCCTGGGTTCAACTCCCAGTGGTGCCTTGGTGCGTGGCTTTTGGGGCACCTGGTAATGGCCACTATCAGAAAAAAAGATACAGAGCTTCAGTCTAGCCCAGTGTGGTTTTTCTTATGGTTTAAATTACACTCCCAGGCACTGATAATAGAGTTAAGAGCTGATAGGTCCGTGTTCCAGTCCCCTGGCAAATGACCCCCTCCCTCTGGCACAGGGGCAGGTCTGACTCTCACACCAAATGGCTCCTTGTGGCTACCGGAATCTGTGGGCGGCTCATTCAGTTTACGCCGAGGGTTGAGTCCTGCTTTGTGCACCGTGTCTGAGACTGAAAATCCTAAACCACCCATTGAAATAACGAATGCAGCAGGACGTGTTATGGTCCCTGCCCCAAAGCAGACAGACCAATGGAGAGCTGAGTCCAGGGTAATACTTCACAGGGCTGACTAAGGCCAGCAAGAATTTATCTGGCCCTCATGGGCCTCTCGCAATGACGTCCTTTTTGTGTGCCAGGACTGACAAAAACATCCCAGACAGAGAAGCAGCAGGTCAAAATAGTCACTTGTAGGTGCTGAAGTAGCTCGGTCAGGAGACTGTTAGACTGAGGATCTAGAGGTCCCTAGTTCAACCCCAGGCTTTAGCCTGCTCTTTGGGCGCAGGGCTGGGCTGTTTTCTGGAAGCGCAGCAGTGGCTTTACCTGCCACGAGTCCCTTATTTCACACTCCCCAGCAGGGAAAAGCAGCGTGGGCTTGTGAACCCAGTTGGCCCATGTGAGCTTTCTTCCTTCTCTTGCTCTTTCTAGGCAAGGGGAAGGAAAAGAAGCTCCCCTTCAAGCTGGAGTCACAAGGGTGACATAAGGATGACTTCCTGAGCGCTGGCTCCAGACATTTGCTCTACCAGCTGACCCATCGAAGGGCTGCCACCACTTTCTCCAGCTTCGCCACCTGGAATGAGAGGTGAGCTATACACTCTGAGACGCTGTGTGCATTACCCCATGTGGCCACGTGGTGTCACTGTCGCTCTCTGAGAGAGACGCTGTGTGCATTACCCCACGTGGCCACCCGGTGTCACTGTCGCTCTCTGAGAGAGACGCTGTGTGCATTACCCCACGTGGCCACCCGGTGTCACTGTTGCTCTCTGGGAGAGACGCTGTGTGCATTACCCCACGTGGCCACCCGGTGTCACTGTCGCTCTCTGAGAGAGACGCTGTGTGCATTACCCCACGTGGCCACCCGGTGTCACTGTTGCTCTCTGGGAGAGACGCTGTGGGCATTACCCCACGTGGCCACCCGGTGTCACTGTTGCTCTCTGAGAGACACGCTGTGTGCATTACCCCACGTGGCCACCCGGTGTCACTGTTGCTCTCTGAGAGAGATGCTGTGTGCATTACCCCACGTGGCCACCCGGTGTCACTGTTGCTCTCTGAGAGACGCTGTGTGCATTACCCCACGTGGCCACCCGGTGTCACTGTCGCTCTCTGAGAGAGACGCTGTGTGCATTACCCCACGTGGCCACCTGGTGTCACTGTTGCTCTCTGAGAGAGACGCTGTGTGCGTTACCCCACGTGGCCAGCCGGTGTGACTGTTGCTCTCTGAGAGAGACGCTGTGTGCATTACCCCACGTGGCCACCCGGTGTCACTGTTGCTCTCTGAGAGAGATGCTGTGTGCATTACCCCACGTGGCCACCCGGTGTCACTGTTGCTCTCTGAGAGACGCTGTGTGCATTACCCCACGTGGCCACCCGGTGTCGCTGTTGCTCTCTGAGAGATGCTGTGTGCATTACCCCACGTGGCCACCGGTGTCACTGTTGCTCTCTGAGAGAGACGCTGTGTGCATTACCCCACGTGGCCACCTGGTGTCACTGTTGCTCTCTGAGAGAGACGCTGTGTGCATTACCCCATGTGGCCACCCCGTGTCACTGTTGCTCTCTGAGAGAGACGCTGTGTGCATTACCCCACGTGGCCACCCGGTGTCACTGTCGCTCTCTGAGAGAGACGCTGTGTGCATTACCCCACGTGGCCACCTGGTGTCACTGTTGCTCTCTGAGAGAGACGCTGTGTGCATTACCCCACGTGGCCACCTGGTGTCACTGTTGCTCTCTGAGAGAGACGCTGTGTGCGTTACCCCACGTGGCCAGCCGGTGTGACTGTTGCTCTCTGAGAGAGACGCTGTGTGCATTACCCCACGTGGCCACCCGGTGTCACTGTTGCTCTCTGAGAGAGACGCTGTGTGCATTACCCCACGTGGCCACCCGGTGTCACTGTTGCTCTCTGAGAGAGACGCTGTGTGCGTTACCCCACGTGGCCACCCCGTGTCACTGTTGCTCTCTGAGAGGGGGCTTGGGAGTCCCAGGGGGGCTGTCACGGGTGGGGGTGTGGCTAGGGGCCAGGGCAGTCAGGGGACAGGGGGTTTGAATAGTTGGAGGGGTCCCGGGTGTGATTAGGAGGCGGGGGGGTCTCTGGAGGTGGCGGTCAGGGAACAAGAAACGGGGGTGTTGGACAGGTCAAGGGTTCAGTGCGGGGGGCTGTCAGGGGTGGGGGTGTGGAGAGGGGTCGGGGCAGTCAGGGGACAGGGTCCTAGTGAGGCAGTTACATTGGGGGGGTCTCAGGAGGGGGCAGTCAGGGTACAAGGAGCAGGGAGGTTTAGATAGGGGGTGGGGTCCTGGGGGGCAGTTAGGGGCAGGGTCCCAGGAGGGAGCTGTCAGGGGACAAGGAGCATGGTGGGCTGGGGGTTTTGAGCGGGGGAGGGAGTGGATGGGGGCGGGGCTAGGGCAGGGCTCCCTGGGTGCACACCCTAGTGCAATGTGCTGCGCACGCCTATGCTTGGCGAGTTTCTCTTCTGCACCAAACTTACTCTTTCCGTATGTGAGCCTGGCGAGCTCAGTTGGTCGAGTGTCAGTCTGTTAATCTGAGGGTCCAGCGTTCCCGTCCCTGGTGAAGTGTAGGGAAGATCATTTCCCCCTGCGGTGTCCCCTGAGAGCGTCAGGAGTCAGCTCTTCAGTCCCCTCCTTGACGTTACTCTTTTCTTTTCAGGACTTGGGCTTTCCTAGGAAGGGCCATTTACTGCCTGGGACGTCCTCACACGCCCACTGGCCTCCCAGTCTGGAGGAAGAAAGGCTTCTGGGTCTACAGCAAACCCACAAGGCTCCTAGAGGTGACTGGCCGAGATCCTGCAGTTTCCCCTGGCTGATGCTAAGGCGCTTTCTCAGCTCATTTCCCCACCCTCTGTCCTGCAAGGGTTGGGGTTATCCCAGGGACAGGCCAGTGGCAGATTGAGAAGTGCCTTTCTGGACAGCTAGGGAAAAGGAAACCATCATGTTTCTGCCTGCTGTCGAACCAGGGGCCTTTTTCATGTTAGGCAAACATGATAATCACTACACCACAGAAACTCTCTTTCAGGAAACTGCCTCTTCCCTTCAAACTCCATCCGCTTGGCCGGCGCTCGCCCTGGCACACACCGCTGGGCGACCCTGGAGAAAGTGGTGGCAGCTCTTCGGTGGGTCGGCTGGTAGAGCAAAGCACTGGAGCCGGCTCCCAGGAAGTCATCCTTACCTCGCCCTTGTGACTCCAGCTTGAAGGAGAGCTTCTTTCCTTCCCCTTGCTGAGAAAGAGCAAGGGAAGAACAAAAGCCCAGATCCATAGGGTGGCAGAGGCTTCAGGAGCCCACAGTGTTTGCCCATCTGGGGCATTGTGGCTGAGATCTCTGCCGGCCAGCGCCAGCGCTCGCAAGGCGCAAGTGTGGATGCTGGAGGCTGGGTGCTGGATGCCGGCGACAGAGACCCAGCAGAGTGGTGCAGCGGCAGCGTGCTGGGCCCATAACCCAGAGGTCGATGGATCGAAACCATCCTCTGCTAGGCAGGTGCTTGTTTCTTTTTGCTCTGGGCCTGCAAGCGAGGGGGCGACCAGCAGAGCGCCAGGAGCCGAGGCCGTGAGGCAAGAGGTGGCTGAGGTGTGGGACTGCCAGGGAGCTCCCCGGCCCCTCTGGCTGCCTGGGCTGAAGGCGAGAGCCAGGCCTGTGCGTGAGGTCTGAGTGCCGGTGGCTCCCCCACTCCTCGGGAGGGTCTGTCCCAAGGCTGCGGCCCAGCCCCCCTCCAAGGGGGGTGCGTCACACCAGCATTTCTTGCCCCGTTTGAGGAGGCTCAGCCTCCCCGAGCCCCTTGTAGCCGCCGCCCACGCGCAGTGTCACTGGTAGATACGGGCAGAGGAGACTCGGGGGCCTGGGCTGGGAAATCCCTGGGTGAAACTGGCTGCCTGAGCCCAGCCCCTCTGCACTCAGGGGAGCGGTGAGAGGGGGAGGGGCTCAGGGAGTAAATCCTCAGAAACCTCCCCCCTGGGTTTGTAATGTCAGAGCCCAGCGAACAAGTCCCTGCATGTGTGAAGGGAGGGGCTGTGATGGGGAGGGTCCATGGGGGTGTCAGTGTGAGGGGGAGGGGCTGTGAGGGGGAGGGTCCATGGGGGAGTCAGTGTGAGGGGGAGGGGCTGTGAGGGGGAGAATCAATGGGGGTGTCAGTGTGAGGGGGAGGGGCTATGAGGGGGAGGGTCCATGGGGGAGTCAGTGTGAGGGGGAGGGGCTATGAGGGGAGGGGTATGGGGTGTCTATGAGGGGAGGAGCTGTGAGGGGGAGGGGCTGTGAGGGGGAGGGTCCATGGGGGAGTCAGTGTGAGGGGGAGGGGCTGTGAGGGGGAGAATCAATGGGGGTGTCAGTGTGAGGGGGAGGGGCTATGAGGGGGAGGGTCCATGGGGGAGTCAGTGTGAGGGGGAGGGGCTATGAGGGGAGGGGTATGGGGTGTCTATGAGGGGAGGAGCTGTGAGGGGGAGGGGCTGTGAGGGGGAGGGTCCATGGGGGAGTCAGTGTGAGGGGGAGGGGCTGTGAGGGGGAGGGTCCATGGGGGTGTCAGTATGAGGGGGAGGGGCTGTGAGGGGGAGGGGCTGTGAGGGGGAGGGCTATGGAGTGTCTCTGTGAGGGGAGGGGCTGTGAGGTGGAGGGTCCATGGGGGTGTCAGTGTGAGGGGGAGGGTCCATGGGGGAGTCAGTGTGAGGGGGAGGGGCTGTGAGCATCTGGTCATCTCCAGGCAGCAGGAGCCCCCTGACATGGGAGTTGAACTGCCCCCTCCCCCCAGGTGCTTTGGGGGGGGCCTAGAGCCCAGCATGGACAGTCTGGGGGCACTGGATGGGAAGGAGGGTGCCCAGCACTCAGGCTGCAGAACGGCCAACCCCAAACATTCAAAACCGTGAGCCAGGCTCACCGAAAATCACGAGATGGGCTTTGAAATCATGAGATTGTCCCTATCTCTGCTGGCCTTCGATTTCTGCTCCTGTCCCTTCTGTAACAGCTCAGATGAGGTGGCCGAGTGGCTAAGGGGATGGATGCTAATCCATTGTGCTCTGCACACGTGGGTTCGCATCCCATCCTCATTGTACACATTTAGCCTTCTCCCCTCCTTTACAAACAACCCTCTCCCGTAGCGTAGCCAAGGGGGGGGGAGCGGCCGCTCCCCCTCTGAGGAGAAGCGGCACTAAGGCGCCGCCTGAGCTCCACTGCGGGAGCCGCCGGCCCTTTAAAGCGCCCCACTGCTGGACCTGGGCTGGGTCCCGCTGTGGGGAGCTGCAGGCCTTTTAAAGTGCCCTCCCCCGCCCCACCCCGCTGCCGGAGCCGGGCTCAGGCGAGGATTTAAAAAAGGCCCAGAGGCTCCGCAGCGGCGGGAGCCCCAGGCCCTTTAAAGCGCTGCTGGGGTGAGTACGGGGGGAGCGGCGCCTTTTTATAGCGCCGCCGCTCCCCCTGTGCTCTAAACCTGGCTACGCCACTGGCCCTCTCCCCAGTCGGTTCAATGACAGACTAAACCATGTTGCTTCCAGCAAACACAAACCTTCTCAGGAACTCAGACCTCCCTTGCTTGAAATAAAATACGGCGAAGTCCCAAGTTTCTAAAATAGTTCTGTAGGTTTTATTTTTGATCTCAAAAGGTAACATCCTCATCAACTCCCCCAAACAATCTCCCCCAGATAATTTCCTTTAAAACAGTAAAATCTGTCTGTGTCTCTTGTCTGACACGGCATTCAATTCCACTGAAACCTTCTCTCCTGCAGTGACAATGGTCAGACAAAGGGGACGTGGCACCTTCAGCCCTGACAGTGAGATATTCGCTCTCCTCTTTCTTCAGGCTGCTGTTGTTATTCCGTGAAATATCAGGAATGGAATAAAAAGCTGAGTTTACTCCAGGGTGAGGAAAGAAAGGAGCCACCAACCCCCTGGCAAAGCTCAGTGCCCCAGAGAAAACCTGCCCCTGCTATTGCAATCACTGATGTACTGGGGATATGACGGGAAAGGGACTGTCTGAATTGTCGAGGCAGAAAATGTACAACAATCTACAGCAGCGTCATTAACCACAAACACACTCTCATCATGCTCCAGCCAGCAGGGAAATGAGCAGGAATTCTTGCTGTTCAGCCATGGACACACTTACACAAGGGCACGGCAGTGAGTGTGTTGTGGAAGCTGGTCTGAGGAAACAACTGGAAATGATCACTCAGTGAGAACAGAACTAGAGTGTAGTGAGAAACTGCACAAAGCAAGTAGTTGTGGCCGAGTGGTGAAGGCGACAGACTTGAAATCCGTTGGGGTTTCCCCGCACAGGTTTGAATCCTGTAGACTATGGAGGAACTTGTCTTTCTTCAGTTTCAGTCCCTGAGCATCCTTGGTGTCAAGGGGAGCTCGGTCTTGTCTCACTCTCAGGCTGTGTCCACACTACAGAGTTATGCTGCTTTAGTTGAAGTGTTTCAATTAAACACTCTGCTCCTTGTGTCACCAGAGCGTAGCAACTCTTGCGTCGCCCCAAAGAGCAGTGCATTGTGGGTAGCTATCGCACTGTGCAACTGGCCGCAGGGGGCTTTGGGAGGGGTTTGCAATGGCTCATGGGCCAGTGCAGCATCACATGATGCAGGTTTCTCTGTCCCATTGTTCCATGGGCAGCCTACTAGATTGCCAGCTGCTTCTCCACTGAAGTGTGTGTGGCGGGGCAGAGAGTGACACTATGCAAAACAGATAAGTGTGGAACAATGACACAGCACAAAACCACACAATAGAAGCGTCTAGAGAGAAAGGGCAGGGAGGGACCCTGAGAGTCAGGACCAAGTATCCCTAGGTCATCCCCGACAGGAATTTGCATAACCCCTTCTTCAAATCCTCCAATGAAGGAGATTGTGCAACTTCCCATGGAGGCCACTGCCATGCAATCGACAATGCTTGGCTTGTGATTAAGGGCCAGGCTGTGACTCGGAAAATTTGGATTCAGTTCCAAGTTTGGCCCCATTATTCTCTGTGCAAACATGGACAAATGACTTCGCATCTTTGGGCCTCAGTTTCCCCAGCTGTAAAATGGGAACCATCCTCCCACACTTCATCTATTTTGCCTGTGAGCTCTTGGCATCAAGGACTCTCTTTCTCACTATGAGTTGTACAACACCTGGCAGAATCAGGGCCCCCATCCTTGGTCGGGGTTTCCGCAGTGTCTGGCACAACTAGGGGACCCACTCTTGGATGGGGTATCTGCAGGGGGATTAAAGGGCAGAGCTAATCATCACGCTTCATGACTCAAACTGCTCTGTGGCTGGGGGCTCAGGAGGGGCTGTTCCCATGTGACAACGTATGGAAAGGATCATTGTGCAGTCAGTGGGGAAGGGGTTAGAGTTTCCTTTACTATTTCTGGCATTGGCCACTCCCACAGACAGGATGTCTGCTGGGGGAGGAGAAATACAAGGCTTAATGGGACCATGGATCTGATCAGATGAGGCTGGGGCAGGGGTGGGGATTTAACCACCCCCGGCCTGCAACCTCCAATATGCAGAAGCATAGAATCATAGGACTGTAAGGGACCTTGAGAGGTCATCCAGTCCAGCCCCTGCACTCATAAGTATAATCTAGACCATCCCTGACAGATGTTTGTCGAACCTGCTCTTAAAAACCTCCCCTGACAGAGATTCCACAACCTCCCTGGGAAATTCACTCCAGTGCTTAACAGCCCTGACAGACAGGGAGTTTTTGTTTTTCTTTGTAGAACGGTGTTTTCTCCTGGATCTGAGATTTAACTAGAAAAAGAAGAAGATCTCTGGGCACCAGATGGAGGAACAGGCTGGGGCTAGGGCTGCTAAGGGAGCCAGAATAGCAGATTTTCTGTATTGTTTCCTGCCCTCTTTTTCTTGACTAGTTTCTCTTCTGCACCAAACTAACCCTTTTCACCTGTGAGGCTGGCTAGCTCAGTTGGTCGAGCATCAGCCTTTTAATCTGAAGGTCCAGGGTTCAAGTCCCTGGCCAGGTGTAAAAAGCATCATATCCTCCAAAAGGCAGTTCTTCAGTACTCTCCTCGACACCAGTATTTTCTTTTCAGGACTTGGGCTTTCCTAGGAAGGGCCATTTTCTGCCTCTGACTGACGGGACAAATTCCTCACATGCCCACTGGCCTCACAGTCTGGAGGAAGAAAGGCTTCTGGGTTTACAGCAAACCGCTGCCTGCCGACTTGTTGAGAAAATGCAGGGCTGGCCAGAGAGATCTTGAGCAAGGGAGGCAAAAAATTGTCCGCCCAGGCTCTTCTACACTGGGAGTCAGACAAACGCAAGGTGCTCTCCTCTGGGTCCCATGGTGTCAGGGCAGCACTCAGGGCTCTGAATCCTGCAATCCGAGTTCAAGTCTCGGTGGGACCTTGGGGCAGCTCTTCTGCCACCTAACACTACTGGCTGTTCCAAGGCATCGTCTTGCTCTCTCCAATGACGTGGGAGCCTGTCTTTTGCCTGGTAGCTCATATGACTTGAATGCCAGAGGGGACGTTTGATCCAGAAGGCTGGTCATGCCTGGAGTCCTGTAGGTAGGGGTGCGAGCTCCATTTCCTCTGAGTCCTGAAGCTGGGCTGCAGCCTGGCCTAGGAGGCTGCCCGATTGGTTGACATGTCCCCTGCACTCCCTGGTTCTCTCCTTCTGCTCCTGCTCTAGACTTTTCTCTATCCCATCTCTCCTTCTCTTCTCTTCTGTGCTCTCTTTCCCTGCTCCCCTTTGTTTTCTATGGGGCCTGGCCCCATAGTTCTATGTTGTGCAATATCGTGTTTAACTTTCCAAATCAGCTGGTGCCTGGAGAATATTTCCAGGTGGTTGCCCCCTACGTAGATTGCAGTGATCTCTGGTGTGTCCTCACAGGAACCAGCTCACAAAAAAGAGCCAGGAGCTGGTTCCAGTGTATCCCCCCTCTGCTGTGTGGAGAGAAAATTGCCTCCAGGCCAAGGCCCAGCTGCAAACCCCTTGCTGAATTACAGGCTGTCTTGGAAGCTCACTGAACAATGCTGTGTCCACAAACTCACATCCCCGGCCATAGGGGCACTTCCATATCATCTAAGCAAGAGACGTGGGGAAGGAGGCAAACAGGGTTAAAACTTGTGGTGCTTACGGCCCACCACATGCATTGGCCTTCCGTCAGGCAGGGGACTTATAGGTCTTCTCCTGATTGGCTCTCCCAATACGCTTTCCTGATTGGCTGGGTTCTGCACAGCCTCTCCAAGGCTGCCTTAACCTTTCTCCTGGCTGGGTGGGGCAGCTGCCCCACGGCACTTGGAAAGTGGCAAATGAGAAGTCTGGAGCTGGTGGAAAGGTGACCATGACTCAGCACTGAGCCGAGGTTGCTGCGACTGAAATGCAGAGCACGAAGCACTGTATGATCACAGTGGCTGGTGGGAGAAGCACGTGTTAGAAGCCCCCTGTCATCTGAGCTGTGGCTTTCTGTGCACAGAGATCCAGACGCCTCAAGGTCTGCAAGTCTTGAGGGAAATGGGGAACATCTGTACTTTGAATATGCAGGTCTTGTCTTGGACCATCAAATGGAGCAGTTGGAAGGGCTTGTAGGAGGCAGGCACCATGGCTTAGCTGGCTAAAGCATTTGTCTAGTAAACAGGAGATCCTGGGTTCAACTCCCAGTGGTGCCTTGTAGAACTTTTGTCTCCTCTCATCACATTTCCCTGTGTCTTTCTAGGAAACACAAGAGACCTCCCTTGGCAATCCAAGTAACTGCTTGCTAAGGAAAAGGCTCCTTTGAAGAGGAGCATTAGAAAAAATCAGATCACGAGCCTGGAGCTGATGAAAAGGCTGCTGTGACCGGCATTGGCAAGGCGGCGGCTTCGACTGCAATTTGTGCAACACGAGAGCCTGTGCCACACGTCCTTGTGATTCGCTGGGGATGTCTGCGCACAGAGACCCTGACAGACAATCTCTGCCCCCCTGTTCTCTAGACCAGAGTGACTCTCAGCCAGCGTAACACAGGAGGGTTTATTGAGCGTTGAACACAGCACAGGAACTCTCAGGGCCCTCAGGCCTGGCCTCCCCCGAGCCGAGCACATCCAGCTCTCTCCTGTATCCCGGTGGGCTCTGCCTGCTCCCTCTCCCCAGCCCAGAGCCCCCCAGTAGCATAGGCAGGTCCGCAGCACAGGGGAGCGGTGCTATAAAAAGACTCCTCCCCAGGCTCCCCCTGTACTCACCCGGCGGCGCCTCCGGGAGGCACTCCGGGTCCTCCCAGAGGTGAAAGTAAGCTGGTCCGGTCCGGTACCGGCAAGAGCCAGTACGCCGTGCCGGACCGGACCGGACCGGCTTCCCCGGCAGTGATTTAAAGGGCCCGCAGCTCCAATTCTGTGTGGAGCTGGTATCTCCATTTCCCCCGCCACCGCACAGCCATGAATGGATTTAGCCTAGGAGGCAGGGTCAGGATTGGCCCCATTTGGCAGGTGGGATCTAGGGCACACAGAGGTGAAGTGACTTTCCCAAGGCTAAGCAGGGAGTCTGTGGCAGAGCAGAGACTCAAACCCAGAACACCTGAACCCTGTGCCTGAACCACTAGGCAACCTTCCCACCCCAGGAGGGGGAACTTCCTCTGCCACTTTGAATGTGTGGGTGGGAGCAGCCACTAGACAGAGCTGGTTAAGTGTAGGGAAGATCATTTCCCCCTGCGGTGTCCCCTGAGAGCTTCAGGATTCAGCTCTTTAGTGCCCTCCTTGATGTTACTCTTTTCTTTTCAGGACTTGGGCTTTCCTAGGAAGGGCCATTTACTGCCTGGGACGTCCTCACACGCCCACTGGCCTCACAGTCTGGAGGAAGAAAGGCTTCTGGGTCTACAGCAAACCCACAAGGCTCCAAGAGGTGACTGGCCGAGATCCTGCAGTTTCCCCTGGCTGACGCTAAGGTGCTTTCTCAGCTCATTTCCCCACCCTCTGTCCTGCAGGGGTTGGGGTTATCCCAGGGACAGGCCAGTGGCAGATTGAGAAGTGCCTTGCTGGACAGCTAGGGAAAAGGAAGCCATCATGTTTCTGCCTGGATTCAAACCAAGGGCCTTTTGCATGTTAGGCAAACGTGATAACCACAACACCTCAGAAACTGTGTCACAGGACTCTGCCCCTTCCCTTCAAATTCCATCCGCTTGGCTGGCGCTCGCCCTGGCACACACCACTGGGCGACCCTGGAGAAAGTGGTGGCAGCTCTTCGGTGGGTCGGCTGGTAGAACAAAGAACTGGAGCCGGCTCCCAGGAAGTCATCCTTACCTCGCCCTTGTGACTCCAGCTTGAAGGAGAGCTTCTTTCCTTCCCCTCGCTGAGAAAGAGCAAGAGAAGAACAAAAGCCCAGATCCATAGGGTGGCAGAGGCTTCAGGAGCCCACAGCGTTTGCCCATCTGGGGCATTGTGGCTGAGATCTCTGCTGGCCGGTGCCAGCGCTCGCAAGGTGCTAGTGTGGATGCTGGAGGCTGGGTGCTGGATGCTGGAGGCAGAGACCCAGCAGAGTGGCGCAGCGGTAGCGTGCTGGGCCCATAACCCAGAGGTCAATGTGTGTGAAGGGAGGGGCTGTGAGGGGGAGGGTCCATGGGGGTGTCTCTGTGATGGGAGGGGCTGTGAGGGGGATGGTCCATGGGGGTGTCAGTGTGAGGGGAGGGGCTGTGAGAGGGAGAGTCCATGGGGGTGTCTCTGTGAGGGGAGGGGCTGTGAGGGGGATGGTCCATGGGGGTGTCAGTGTGAAAGGGAGGGGCTATGAAGGGGAGGGTCCATGGGGGTGTCGGTGTGAAGGGGAGGGGCTCTGAGGGGGAGGGTCCATGGGGGTGTCAGTGTGAGGGGGAGGGGCTCTGAGGGGGAGGGTCCATGGGGGTGTCAGTGTGAGCGGGAGGGTCCATGGTGGTGTCAGTGTGAGGGGGAGGGGCTGTGAGGGGAAGGGTCCATGGGGGTGTCAGTGTGAGGGGGAGGGGCTGTGAGGGGGAGGGTCCATGGGGGTATCAGTGCGAAGGGGAGGGGCTCTGAGGGGGAGGGTCCATGGGGGTGTCAGTGTGAGGGGGAGGGGCTGTGAGGGGGAGGGTCCATGGGGGTGTCAGTGTGAGGGGGAGGGTCCATGGCGGTGTCAGTGTGAGGGGGAGGGGCTGTGAGGGGGAGGGTCCATGGGGGTATCAGTGTGAGGGGGAGGGTCCATGGGGGTGTCAGTGTGAAGGGGAGGGGCTGTGAGGGGGAGGGCTATGGAGTGTATCTGTGAGGGGAGGGGCTATGAGGGGGAGGGTCCATGGGGGTGTCAGTGTGAAGGGGAGGGGCTGTGAGGGGGAGTGTCCATGGGGGTGTCAGTGTGAGGGGGAGGGGCTATGAGGGGGAGGGTCGATGGGGGTGTCAGTGTGAAGTGGAGGGGCTGTAAGGGTGAGGGTCCATGGGGGTGTCAGTGTGAGGGGGAGGGGCTGTGAGGGGGAGGGTCCATGGGGGTGTCAGTGTGAGGGGGAGGGGCTGTAAGGGTGAGGGTCCATGGGGGTGTCAGTGTGAGGGGGAGGGGCTGTGAGGGAGAGGGTCCATGGGGGTGTCAGTGTGAGGGGGAGGGGCTTTGAGGGGCTGGGCTCCCCAGTCACTGCTCTGTCGATGCCCCTGTCGGGCGATGCTCCTGGAACTGCTCCCTACGAAGCCAGTCAGGACTCTGGAGGAGCCTCCTCGCTGAGCCGACTGTCTCCAGGGCAAGAAGCTTCCCAGCTTCCAACTTCCTGGGTCTGACCCCGGAGCATTCAGCATCCCCTTCTTCACCGCAGCGAGTCCCCTCACAGAGACACTCCTGGGAAAGCCGGGGTCCCTGCCCCCGACTCCACCATCAGACGTGACTCTCAGCCAGCCAGTAAAACAGAAGTTTATTAGATGACAGGAACAGGGTCTAAACCAGAGCTTGTAGGTACAGAGAACAGGACCCCTCAGTCAGGTCCATCTTGTGGGGTGGGGAGGCCAGAGCCCATCTGGACCTCCCTCCATGTGCCCAGCCAGCTCCAAACACTCCAGCCCCTCCTCTGCCTTTGTCTCCTTCCTGGGCCAGGAGATCACCTGATCCCTTTGTTCCCAACCCCTTCAGCCGGCACCTTTGCAGGGGAGGGGCCCAGGCCAGCAGTTGCCAGGAGACAGGGTGTCCGGCCATTCTCTGTCATCACACTGGCCCTCTAGGGCTTTGCAACAATCACACCCCTTATCCCACCACCTAGAGACTTAAGAAATGCATAGGGGAAACTGAGGCATGGGGGAAACTGAGGCACCCACTCAGTATTCAGAGGAAACATTAGGAACAGTCCCTCTTCGTTACACCCTCCCTGAATGTTTGTTTAAATCACTTGGTGTTGGCAGTGTACCATTCAAGGACAAAAACGTGCCTTGGGGACATTTTATCCTAAACTGGTAAAAAAAAGCTTATGGGGTGTTTCATGCAGGTCCCCACATCTGTACAGTAGAGTTCACAGTGAACCCTGACAACCTCCTTCCCAGGGCTCTAGCTGAACCCAGAGCATTGGCCAGAGCGGCCAAGAAGAGGCTCCAGCCCTGAAGGGAGCAGGACTTTCAGCACAAAGGGGAAAGTGCACAAAACACAACCGTGAAGGGACTCGAACCCTCAATCGCCTGATCTGAAGTCAGGCACCTGATCCATTAGACCACACAATCACATGGGGAAAGTTTCTCCAAGCACTTCTTTAGAGAAGATGGACACTGTGCTTCTCGGGTCATCTACGGAGGGGGCAGAGACACTCTGGGCACAAGGAGTCGAGTTCCCAGCGAGATGTGAGACTTAGTTCTATGGAGCCAGGGGCAGGATTTGGTCGGGAGGCTTAAGCATGGGGGACTGGGGGGCAGAGGCCAGACCGGCTGTCTAGGTGCGGAGATTTAGTGGTACTGGGCCACAGGAGGGAGGAGCAGGAGGAATCCTGCTGATGGGCTGTGGCCATGAAGAAAAAGAGGAAGGGCTCCCCCTCTGCTGTGTGGAGAGAAAAATTGCCTCCAGGCCAAGGCCCAGCTGCAACCCCTTGCTGAATTACAGGCTGTCTTGGAAGCTCACTGAACAATGCTGTGTCCACAAACTCACATCCCCGGCCATAGGGGCACTTCCATATCATCTAAGCAAGAGACGTGGGGAAGGAGGCAATCAGGGTTAAAACTTGTGGTGCTTACGGCCCACCACATGCATTGGCCTTCCGTCAGGCAGGGGACTTATAGGTCTTCTCCTGATTGGCTCTCCCAATACGCTTTCCTGATTGGCTGGGTTCTGCACAGCCTCTCCAAGGCTGCCTTAACCTTTCTCCTGGCTGGGTGGGGCAGCTGCCCCACGGCACTTGGAAAGTGGCAAATGAGAAGTCTGAGCTGGTGGAAAGGTGACCATGACTCAGCACTGAGCCGAGGTTGCTGCGACTGAAATGCAGAGCACGAAGCACTGTATGATCACAGTGGCTGGTGGGAGAAGCACGTGTTAGAAGCCCCTGTCATCTGAGCTGTGGCTTTCTGTGCACAGAGATCCAGACGCCTCAAGGTCTGCAAGTCTTGAGGAAATGGGGAACATCTGTACTTTGAATATGCAGGTCTTGTCTTGGACCATCAAATGGAGCAGTTGGAAGGGCTTGTAGGAGGCAGGCACCATGGCTTAGCTGGCTAAAGCATTTGTCTAGTAAACAGGAGATCCTGGGTTCAACTCCCAGTGGTGCCTTGTAGAACTTTGTCTCCTCTCATCACATTTCCCTGTGTCTTTCTAGGAAACACAAGAGACCTCCCTTGGCAATCCAAGTAACTGCTTGCTAAGGAAAAGGCTCCTTTGAAGAGGAGCATTAGAAAAAATCAGATCACGAGCCTGGAGCTGATGAAAAGGCTGCTGTTACCGGCATTGGCAAGGCGGCGGCTTCGACTGCAATTTGTGCAACACGAGAGCCTGTGCCACACGTCCTTGTGATTCGCTGGGGATGTCTGGCGCACAGAGACCCTGACAGACAATCTCTGCCCCCCTGTTCTCTAGACCAGAGTGACTCTCAGCCAGCGTAACACAGGAGGGTTTATTGAGCGTTGAACACAGCACAGGAACTCTCAGGCCCTCAGGCCTGGCCTCCCCCGAGCCGAGCACATCCAGCTCTCTCCTGTATCCCGGTGGGCTCTGCCTGCTCCCTCTCCCCAGCCCAGAGCCCCCCAGTAGCATAGGCAGGTCCGCAGCACAGGGGAGCGGTGCTATAAAAAGACTCCTCCCCAGGCTCCCCCTGTACTCACCCGCGGCGCCTCCGGGAGGCACTCCGGGTCCTCCCAGAGGTGAAAGTAAGCTGGTCCGGTCCGGTACCGGCAAGAGCCAGTACGCCGTGCCGGACCGGACCGGACCGGCTTCCCCGGCAGTGATTTAAAGGGCCCGCAGCTCCAATTCTGTGTGGAGCTGGTATCACCATTTCCCCCGCCACCGCACAGCCATGAATGGATTTAGCCTAGGAGGCAGGGTCAGATTGGCCCCATTTGCAGGTGGGATCTAGGGCACACAGAGGTGAAGTGACTTTCCCAAGGCTAAGCAGGGAGTCTGTGGCAGAGCAGAGACTCAAACCCAGAACACCTGAACCCTGTGCCTGAACCACTAGGCAACCTTCCCACCCCAGGAGGGGGAACTTCCTCTGCCACTTTGAATGTGTGGGTGGGAGCAGCCACTAGACAGAGCTGGTTAAGTGTAGGGAAGATCATTTCCCCTGCGGTGTCCCCTGAGAGCTTCAGGATTCAGCTCTTTAGTGCCCTCCTTGATGTTACTCTTTTCTTTCAGGACTTGGGCTTTCCTAGGAAGGGCCATTTACTGCCTGGGACGTCCTCACACGCCCACTGGCCTCACAGTCTGGAGGAAGAAAGGCTTCTGGGTCTACAGCAAACCCACAAGGCTCCAAGAGGTGACTGGCCGAGATCCTGCAGTTTCCCCCTGGCTGACGCTAAGGTGCTTTCTCAGCTCATTTCCCCACCCTCTGTCCTGCAGGGGTTGGGGTTATCCCAGGGACAGGCCAGTGGCAGATTGAGAAGTGCCTTGCTGGACAGCTAGGAAAAGGAAGCCATCATGTTTCTGCCTGGATTCAAACCAAGGGCCTTTTGCATGTTAGGCAAACGTGATAACCACAACACCTCAGAAACTGTGTCACAGGACTCTGCCCCTTCCCTTCAAATTCCATCCGCTTGGCTGGCGCTCGCCCTGGCACACACCACTGGGCGACCCTGGAGAAAGTGGTGGCAGCTCTTCGGTGGGTCGGCTGGTAGAACAAAGAACTGGAGCCGGCTCCCAGGAAGTCATCCTTACCTCGCCCTTGTGACTCCAGCTTGAAGGAGAGCTTCTTTCCTTCCCCTCGCTGAGGAAAGAGCAAGAGAAGAACAAAAGCCCAGATCCATAGGGTGGCTGAGGCTTCAGGAGCCCACAGCG